>JAQIXA010000085.1:0-68116 GCA_034699045.1 Nanhermannia cf. coronata Gr-Ori-00579 | reverse complement strand
TGGCACTATATTGTATTTGTATAGTCCACCTTGCCCCAAAATCGAAAAGTCAGAATGTTTAGATTTGGAGGACTATAGCCGCCCACATTTTATTTTTAGGTTGGGAGTTGGGACTCATTTTTTAGTTTTAGTTTTAGCCAAAGATTCTACTCAAGTTCCAGTTGTTGGAATCGAGGTAGAACAAAAATTATTATGATTATGATTAGGTAATCTACAAAATTCTAAAACAACTAGGCACTTAAGTTATTAGTTATATCCTTAAAAAATCCCTAAATTATTTTTTAACAAAATATTTTGTAGATATGAAATTGAGGTTAAAATATTTTTATTTTTATTGCACACAATAAATTACTCGTATAATAAGTACCTACCTACCTATCGAAGCTATCTAAATCTAAATGGTTTTTCATTTCAGTTTCAGATACAGAAGTATACTATACATACACATACACTACTTTATTTTATATTACATATTGGTATTTGGTATTGGATAGTGATAGTACACGTTTACAAGACACAAGAAAAGCAAATAAAATCTGTCACTATCAACTCGATTCGAAATTCTTCGACCTAGTTAACTTTTAAGATAAATACTACAACATTAAAAAGAATTGCAAAATTGAATGTCATTGCCATTGTCAAGAAATTATCTTTCTATCCGATAATAACTTAAATCAATAAAATTCGTCTGTACGGGCATACAAGTACACCTACCTTATATATCTGTATTACCTATATAGAAACAGAATACAGACAGATTACAATACAAGTAGGTACTAGGTACCCTATGGTAATGCTAAGTAAATTAGAGAAAAGCATCTGTATTTTTACTTTTTTATAATTGTATTCTTCTTAATAAGTAAGACCATAGTATATCGTAAGACCTACTTGAAGTACTAGTACTAGGATTAGGCAGAACATGGAACATAGGTATTTGATAAAGTATAGGCAACTAAATCAATTTAATATGAAATAAAAAACATAATTACCGGGTACAAACGACCAAACTACCTTTTAAGCAATTATCTTGAGAAATTGGAATTAGAAAACTTGTCATTTTTATAAACCTTTACGACGACAATTATTATGACTCGTGATACTTTACGAGAAAAAAACAGTTAACTTAATTTGCACTTTTAAATTGGAAAATTAAATAAATGGTCATTTCACAAGAGAAAAGGTATAAATAGACGAGTCTCAGATTCCTCTTGATGTTTGTTTTTCAAATCTAATCCTATCCTAATCTATTCTATTAATCTCAATCTCAAGTGAATTAAGAATACTAATTTAGAAAATGATAAAATTTTCAAACCAAAGTTTCTCAATCGTACTTTTATTAAGTACAATTGTAATTATTTATTCTTCTAAAGCTTTATCTAATCCAGCAGTTTCATTTACGGTAATTATTACAATTCTTTGATCTAAATACCTATTTTTAATAGGTACTTACATAACAATTTTTTCAATAGAGAAATTCTCGAATAATGAAAAATGAGCAACCCTTGAGCCAAATTCCTAGAGATTCGGTGTCAAAAGAAAAAAACGATTATAATGGACCAATTTTATCCTCGGATAATCATCGACAAGCAAGGACATGTAAGATTTTGTCTTAAAATTCTAATTCTTAATTCTAATTCTTAATTAAAATTACTTTTCGTTTTTTAAAATTTAGTTTTAAATATATCAAGTTGGGGTAGATTATTCAAATTAAATGGAACTATGATTTCATTTGTTCCACTTGGAAGCCTACTCTTCCAGTATGGTAAATAAATAATAAAATGTTTCTGAAAAATTATGAAAAAATTGAAAACATGGGTGAGTTATTTATAAATGTAATAAAAATTGTACTTATTTTATTAATTTTGTAACTAAAATTCCATGTTCTTATTACAACTTTTTATACATTTCTTTCTAAATACCTAATAAGAAAAATTTAATGATAAGCTAATTGTATTTTTTTATTTATACATACCTATCCTTAATTAAAAAGAACTTTATTTTAACAAAATAAAATTAAAAAAGGTTTAAGAAAAGCGATATTATTAAGTTACTAGCTAATTCCTAATTAATTACATCGAAAAATATAAAATCTACATTAAACTATAGTACCTATTCGAAAATATCCTCATTTATTTATACTTACTACCTACTTGTAAAACTATTTATTCAAAGGATAATGATATTGCGGTGGATAATTTCTTAAACGAGGAGGCTGATTGGTAAGAAAATGAGGAAATTGTGAATTATAATGAGCTGAGGGTGGCTGAGGAGGGTGATTTTCTTTAATTGTATTTTCATTGAAAGTTAAAAAAGGATGAGTTAGTAGTTCAGTTGCTGAAGGTCTTTCTTTTGGATTATGAATGAAACACAATTTTAACACTTCTAAAACTCTACTATTTTCTAAATATATTGGTAAAGGGGGATAATTAACTGAGGCACTGCAAATTGCACCAATTTTAGCCGCATTATGAGTAATATCTTGAAATGGAGTCTTACCAAAAACTAGAGAAAACAATATACAGCCAAGTGACCATATGTCAGATTTTGGACTCATCTAAAATCAAATTAAATCAATTTGGTATTTTTAGTTTCAAAAAAATGTAGTTTAAAAGTTCATAAAGTAAAGTAGGTGTAAAGTAAATACAAACCTTTGATTCTCCAAAAACATTCGGTGTTAAAATTTCAGGTGCAGCAAAATTGAGTGTGCCTTTAGGACAGGCCATGGCAATGCTCGTATTGTCGTTTTTAAGCCTCGAAGCAATACCAAAATCAATTAATTTAAGAACACCATTGACCCACACAAAGTTTGCTAGAATGTAGAAAATTAATTGTCATATAATATGTGTTTTAAATCATGATTGATTAATTTAATAAAATAAGTACCCTAATATGAAAGACTATAATATGAAAGGCTAGCATAATCATTATTATATTGGGCACATACCAGGTTTAAGATCAGCATGAACGATTTCTAAAATATAATTAAAAATAAAATAAACTTAAGGTTAAGATTAAGATTAAGTGTTCAAAATTTGAACACTTCGAATTTTTAATTACTTCTTGAATGAATATCTTGGACGATGAGGAGCATCCGTTCCCAGTAAAATTTCAGCATATGAATTGACATAACTTCTTTTTTCATCATAACGCTTAAATCACATTGACCATATTCCATCAAAATTTTTATCGACTTGTCATCCAATTCCCTGTTTATATACAATTCGAAAAACTAATTAGATAATTATAATTATATTAAAAGTTTGAGAAAATTTTTATTGTACCTACCTACTTATATTTATAAATTAAAAATTTAGTAATAATGAGGTTATTGTTATACGTTTGTGCTTACCATGAAAATATATGGATTATAAAATCTGCATTTCTCAATTGATAAAGTAATTCTACTTCATTTATGCTTTCTTTTAAACATTGTTGGTCCAAACCGACAATATTAACTTTTTTTAATGCAAACAATTCCCGAGTCTCTTTATCCATGACCTTAAGTTAAAATGACATCATAAGAAAAATATCCTATCAGTATCATCAGTATGAAATGAAAATTTAAAACTTACCAGTAAAACTTCACCTGAGCCACCCTTTCCCAAAACTTTTAAAACTAAGAATTCTCTATCCTTTATAATTTCAGTCATTAGTTTCAAATGATGTGAACTAGGTTTATTTTGATTTTGTGTTGGTTGGTGATTTCGACTTGGTGTTTTAACAGTTTTAAGCTTACTCTGAATCTTATTTGGCTTAGGAGTCCCTTTAGGTAGTGGTACCCTGAATTCGGATAATGGAGCTGAAGACTGAACTTTACAATTATTTTGAGGTCTTTTTATAATACTATCGAAAGGTGCTGAAGTAGGGTTAACCTGTTGCTGATGATGATGGGGAGTTGAAACAACAGCTGCAACAGCTGGCGCTTGTATATGTCTTGAAATTGCTTGTATATTTCTTCTATTTTCTAGTATATTATGTTGTTGTTGTTGTTGATTTATATTTGTTAGAATGTCAGTTGAAAAGGTTTTCTTCAAATTCATTGGTTCATTATTCATATTACAAATATTATTTTGTTGATCTAATACCAAAAAATTGGATGCTGATACTGATGTCGAGCTAATAGGCGTGGTGGTGACCCTTTCACTTAAAACGCTTAACGATTTTGCTTTGTACAATGGATTTTTTCTAATTGTAACCATATCCTTTATTTGATCATTTTGCTCTTCATGCTGCGACTCTTCATTTTTGCAATTTAAGAAATCCTTACTCAACTGTGGCTGGTCTTGATTTTGATTGTTCATAACTTCAATCTTTTCACTTGTATTAGACTGTTGTAAATTAGTTGTCTCCCTTGAAGGTCTTCGAATACCGAATGGATTCATTAAATTTTTGAGCGTATTTGGGCTTAATCCTAAATCAGTATCACTTCCACCTTTTGCAAGTTTTTCAGCAAATTGAGCAAACCTAATTAAAAAATAAATTATATAAAGTAAAATAATGATCTATAACAAAAGAACTAAACTTCGTGTATAGTGTATATATCCCTGTTCCTAGTCCTAGACCTACTAGACTTTAATAAGAATTGATATGACAGTCAAATAACACATATTTTATCAACTTATCATTAGCATTAATTATTAGTAAAAAAGACAAAAATGCCTTTAATTATCAAAATAGTTTACCAAATTGAACCCAATAACCAGGGATTGAGTGAGCTAAATAACTTAAAATAGTATTTAAAATATTTATATAATTCAGCTCTAAAAACGTTGATTTTGATATAATTTTCTCAAGTTTATACTACTTAATTACATGCAAAAACGAGGTCTAAATGAGGTTTTTCAAAGCTAGAGTTATAGTCTGGTCTGAGATATGGATACTTAAAATATAGTATTTATATAATTCTGTTCATTTTGTCGATTTTGATATGATTTGACAAGTAAATATATTATGTAATAGAGTAGAGGTCTAATTTAGGTTTTTCTAAGCTGATTATTGATTTAACAAAATTGACATACCCTGAGCTCTTTTTCTTCGGCATTCCATGTAAAAGGAAGGAATTGAAGAGACTTCCAGACTTATTGCAAGTTGACGAAGGATTCTCACCACCTGGTTTATCCATCCCCATATCTCCTGTTGTATTTGTTGTTAATGTCAAATTGTCCAACAAAGTGTCATTATCATTGATATCACTTTCATTATTCATTTTTTTAAATGATCCAATGGCAAATTGCCTACCTTACTTAATATGCCTATCTTACACTATTCAAATAACTTAATTACTTACAATTACAATTTAATTAACAACAAAAACAACAGCAAAAAGCAAAAATTACAACATTTTTGCTTTTTTTTGTGAAAAAAATAACAACAAAATATTGACATAGTATAGCGCCAAAAAGGATCTAAAAAAGGTCTATGCACTTATCTAGTACTTTTGTGGTTTTGATGGGTAAATTGAGAACTTTACTTTTTTTTAATGAATTTCGATTTCTCATAAAAATCGATCCATTTTGGCATTTAACAAGACATTTAACATTTACATAATTCAACTTAATTTCATTTTTTTCGACCTCAAAAGTATAAGAATCATTATCATCATTTTGAATAGTCTACATATACCTATTTAATACCATTTCCCTTACCTTATATACCCTTAAATTATGGAGGGTTATCAAAAATTATTGATCTTATTTCCTTTGATAATTTTTTTATACTTTTTTAACCTATATGCACCTATCTAACGATATGACATTTTTTCTTTAAAATATTCAGAAAATCTTATAAAATCTATGTAGGTACAAGTTTAGTACTATGTACTGGGGATACTGATAATATGTTGAATAAAAAGTACATAACTAATATTGGTACTTATCTTTAATTAATAAAAGTTCAGCAAAGCAAAAAAAAAACTACATTTATCATTGTCATTGTCATCAAAAGCGTCTAATACATTCTATTCAATAGATACTATATAGGGTTTAATTACATTAGTACAGTGATATGTACCTAAGTATGCATACTTATAGTCGAGTTAGTAAGTATAATATATATTATACTATTAGAATTTCAGAACATAGAATTTTCTAAAAACACAAATTTCTGAGCATTTTGGTCAAAATCCTTCGGGAGTGGGAGCTTTATTTTACGCCTATAGGTTTTGACTTTATAATAGGTAATAATATTGTTTTATTTTCAAAGGAATTAAAGTAAAACGATGTCCATCTATCTGTATGCACCATATAATGCAATTGGCAATTAACAAGTTTAACTAAAAAATCAAAAATGTGTCTTTTCATATTTTCAATAAAAATCTTAATCAGAATTTGTGTAGCGGACAGCTTATTATACTGGTAAGAAATAAGCTGTTTTTCTGATAAGAAAAAGAAAAATAGAATAGACATTAAATGCAAACATATCCTATGAATAAATTCAGATAAGCATGTTGTATATATCAGTAGTCAGTAGGTAATAAGATTCATGAAATTATTAGCTAGCAACATGCATGTAGATTATGTAATAATAATGTGCATATTTAATAATATGTTCAATTAAATATGAGCTTGTATGAATTTAAATTTAAAATCACTAGGTATAGGTACATCTAACATATTATTTGAAAAAGTCAATATCAAGTAAATACGATACGAGTATTGTATTTCGATTATTGAAACTGAAACTGAACTAAAATGTTTTCATTCAACCATTGCATTGCATTGCATTAGTTTTTAATTTACTTTTTTGTGTAAAGTGTAAACTATAATGTGAAAATAAGGTATATACGCCTACACAAGCTTCAAATAAGTCGTACAAATATAAATCTAGTCTCAATGTCAGTCTAGATTAAAATATATACATATAAATATAATATTTAGGTATGTATATGTATAATGTATATGTATGTACCCTTTTGTACATACAGATATTTTTAAGAGAAATCGATAGAATTCGGATTTATTGAAGACGTCTTCAAAATATCAACCTCTATTCCTTTCAATTTGAAAAAATGGATCTGAAAAATGAATCTGAAAAATGGATTTGATGGACTGAAAATAATCTAGGATTGAAGATGGTAACTTTTAATCGATATAGGAACATTTTTGAATTGAAGTTCAAAATATCTCAATAAAATGTTCAAGATACTAAATAGTTATAATGAAATGTAATAGCTTATTTGTACAAATAGCATTTGATAAATTTTAGTATTCAGTTCAGTATTCACTGTTCACAACTCTAGCAAGTTAGAGTACATGTCATGTAAGTACATATTTATGTAGGGTACTCGTACTCGTACAATAATAATGCTGTAATTCATCATAGTTCGTATTTATTTATATCTATTTACTACTTTTTAGTAGTAGGGCTTTTTAACTTGCACAAAAGGCATTAACTTTTCTGACCAAAAAATTGTAAATCAAAATTCCTCTTAAAAAGGATGTTCCAGAGATAGGAGAATCAGTATCAGGTCTTGCAGTCACATTTGTATCATAACTATAACTATTACAAATAGGGCTATGACTAATGCTAAAACTAGGATGATTTCAGATTTTAATATCATTACGATTAGTAGCTGAAATTTATCTATATGTAAAAACAAGTATTTTAACTAAATAAATATTATAGCTAGGAACCAAGCGTATACTTACTAGTTGGCACTGATATATCTGTATAAATAAAATAATGAAATTAAGTAGGTATCGTATGATGAATAATGATGATTAAATTATGAGTGATCTGCCAGGTTTTATTCGTTCAAAATTAGCTAGGTACCTATACATGCTGTCATACTGCATTCCATACAAACAGTATGGAACCTTATTCTATGAATAATACCCATAGATATTTTGTATCATAATAAGGCCATAAGTTATTATTTAATGCATAATTTAAGTAAGTTAACAATCATACAAATATGAGACATTGATAATGACATTTTTTGTAATGCCATAAAATGATTCATGCAGTCAGATAGCTTAATCATTACCATTACCTATACTATAGGTAGTTGTACATATTTAGTAACTATAAATGGGTCTGTTCTGTAGAATAAAATCATAAAATTAAATTTTAACTTTTGATCAACATCCTCTCAAATCAAATAGGATAATAATCAGGCAGTATCAAAATCCCCATTATAATTATAATTATTAAAGTATCAAATATTCAAATCATTTTGGAATATTCTACCTTCCATTTGGGCAACTTTTTGGGACTCTTGCTGCTTTAAACTTTTAAATCATATTAGAATTAGATGCAAAATATTCATTGGGTATATTTAGCTCAGACTCTCAAACTAAAATAAGACCAGCAAAGTTCTAAATCTAACTATTAGTTAGTATATACCTAGATTCGATATAAATGCAATTTCGAGAGTCAAGTACTAACTATTATAGTAGGCACACAGTACATAGTAATAGGTAGGGTAATATGAATTTGAGATTATTTGCATTTGCATATGTATCTGATAGTTGAGGGCGACATGGGATATTAAGCATAGACACAGACAGATCTTTATTCCTATGCAAACATGTATGTCTAGATTATATTTATTTAACCAAGAGATCCAAGAATATATATACCAAAAATAAACCATATAACACCCTACAATTACACCACACTTAGGTACACGGTACACCAACTAATATCTATAACGATACTATTATAATTGGATTTTTTTGGATTGGATAAGAAGTATAGATGATGTAGATTGGGATCTAGTAAACCTCTGATTAGTCATAATTGTACATATTTTATGCATTTTATTTACTAGACCTGAGCCTCATACTCATAGCCAGTCTTAAAATACTAGTTGAACCAGAAAGTGACAAAGAAATGGTTTTTTTGCCTCATCTGACCAAGTTATTATAGTACTACCTTATATATGTAAAATACTTGTCCAGTGATTAATTGTACATGTATAGTATAAAATAATACTACTATTAAATTCAAAAAAGTTACCGGAAGGCCCCACCCAAAATATATTTTACTACTATTAACCCATTGCATTTCATTTCATTATCGCTGACTGCCAATGTTCCAAAAAACCAAAAAAAAACCAGTCAGACTCAACCTAGACCATTTATATAATTATTATCTGCACACAATACATATTCCATTACCTACACTACTGTACATTTGAAATTCTGTAATCCTGTGCCATTTTTACAACTACTTAGTTTATTCACGCAAATAAACTGTAGAATTCAAAATTCGAAAAATTCAATTGTTCTTGTACTCGTATGATAATTTAAAATCAAAAATAAGTTTTTATTAGTATTTCTGCGAATTTCAAGACTTGCTTGGTTTGGATGTTTTACAAATATCTTTTTTTGGATTTCGGATACTTTTTTTGTATAAGGTATACCTATTAGTAATTAGGTATACACTTTTTCCCGAGTCTGGAGTTTGGAAATTGAGATAAAAGGTAAGGTAATTGCGCCCATTTAAGCCAAATTATTAAGTAGTTTTGAATATTTTTGGATTTTAAATTGCACACTATACCGGGTCTTTTTTTCCTTATTATTAACTATAAGAAATATCAAGCAAATGATTGTGTGCTATCAAAAAATAAAAATTGCATAGATATCTATTATAGGAACATTATATTATGCCCAAACATAGTTTGTAAGTTTATTTTGTAGTGTAGATACTTAAGAATTGGTAGTTGAAGAACCTTTTATAATAAATTAATGCTTTATCACATTAGATATTCAAAAACTGTTCCCCGGACTTTATTTACCTTACAAAATAGTACACAAGATAAGCTAAAAAATAAGAAATTAAAGTACATACATACCTACAAACTAATAGTAGTACATAGTAGTACATTACTATATGGTAGGGTACCATATAGTAATAGTACCCTACCTATATACTTAAGCTGAATTTCATTATAAAACTTTTATTCAATCAATTTCAATACATACTTATATACTTCTTATGCCTATGCTTATATTTCTCTAATATTTGCATATACTTTAGATACCTAATGTATAAAAAGACAAACTTTTCTCAAAAGTGCACTCAAGACTCAAGGTAGACCTATTATTTTGTCATGTATGAGGTCTCAAAATTTTACTTACTGATATATGTATCGTCTACTATATCTACTTAGGAAATAAGTGAGTAGGTTAAGCTAAAGTAAAAATTTTCCTTTTTGTCCTTTTTAAGGACATATTTTTAAAAAAATTTGATAAAAAAATTATTTATATAAATTTTTCGATTCAGAATCCTGAGAACCAGGAGAATATATAATCTTTACCATGTCTTATTGATATACCTATTGAAAGACAATTGGTTTAAATACGGTAGTATCAGTAGTAGAAGGTATAAGTATATAGTATACCGCTATTACCTCCTTATAGTTATCAAACTTTTTATTTTTTAACATTGCTTTTATAATATGTAGAATAAAACTAAATCCTTGTGTAAATTTAATGTGCATTTATCAATACAAGATATTGGTTTTCGATACTGATAAAAGTAACTGAATTTTCGACTAGATACACTTTATTTACTTTTGATATCAATAATGATTACGTATACCCGTTTATTATTTATAAATAAGTAGGGTACAAATTAAAAGTACCCGAGTTTTGAAAAGTTGAGTAATTTTGCAAACAAAATTAGTAATAGCTGCGATTTGTATTTACATTTTTACTTTATAGTATTTCAACTTTTAAATTGAAATACATTTTATCTTTAAATCTATCATACATAAATGTGTGATTCATGATTAATTATTATCCTATTATATCAACCAATTTTATTGTTGAAAGTTGAAACACTTATTTAGTTAATATTATAAAATAAATTATATACCTAAATATAAAGATTTTAAGTATGTACTTTGGTTTTAGTACTAACTACTGATATCTGTATTTAATTTGAAAATTATAGCCTTCTGTTCCTGATATTCAATTGAGCTGTTGGCATTTATATTTCCCCTATAATTTAAACTAAATATTTAATTGAATATCAATTATTTAATTAACGATTTGAGACTTTAAACTTTAAGGATTTTAAAAATACTTATAATTGTGATTTCATAGAGTACACTTGTCTATTGTATCCTAGTAGTACCTAGGTACTTTCTATCTACTTACTAGGGTACATAGATATGATATAAGTGTATTTACAACATTATTTACATTTTAACCTTAAGAAATATCTAGCATTTTATACTTGAACTTGACAAAGTCCAAGACCAACTACGCCTTACACAAATCATGAGAAAAAAATAGTCATAAGCTATAATTATTTAATTAGATTTTTCTTGAGAAACGAAGTTTTATTAATACTAGATATTAGATGTTTTTGTATCTAAAAATGGGTAAATACATTTACTTTTATTAAGAAGGATATTACATATGTATCAATCAATATAAAATTTGTATAGAGTTCATGTTCATATACATACTTACATTAATACATACCTAATACTTACTAACGTGTATGCAAATTCTCAAGAAAAGTAAAAATAAATACACATAAGCCTGTAATTAATCCAAAAGCCGGAAATTTTTTTGACCTAAGGATAAGTTTGACTTTGTTAGACTCCTCTGACGTTGATCGTAAAAAAAATATTAGTACCCTACCTATATATTGTATCAGTAAATCTGAGAACTGATGCTGATACTAATACCCTACATATATGTATTAGTAAAAGTAAAAGTAAAAAAAGGATTTTTTAAAGTTTTGGAAAATTTCAAATAGTAGGTACCCTGATAATTTTTAGAAAACTATAAAAAGTAGATAGGTGATATCAATATTAATTTGAAGTAGTAGGATTAGTAGGGTACCATAAACCATATAAATAATTAAATGATCTGAAAATTTTTATAAAAAACAAATTGCCAAAATTATTATTTGGTCTGTACCTAAAAAAAGTATTCTAAAATTTTAATTCAATTATGATTCAAACTCTTCACTTATTACCCTACTTATTCTTAATGTCGATTTGAACAAATTGATCATTTTTTGAGCAAAAACTGGACTTTCATAAAATAATTGAAATGACACCTAAATACATACAAATTACAAATACCTCTAGATCATGCATGAGTATTTTTTTTCAAAACCATTATTACACTATTTAAGTTAACTTTAAACCCCAATAACTTCAATATTCTGGTCATTTCCAACCCTTAGTTAACGATACCATTAATTATTAATGTTTGTCTAATTATTTTTAATTGTAAAATAATTGAAATTTAATCACTAACTACCAATTTATTATAGTTAAAAATAAGATAATATATAAAATCTCAATTTAGTTATACAAAAGTTTTGAGAATTGGAGATACTGATAATTTACCACACTGTACATACCCTAATACAAACTTCGAAACCACAAACTAATTTCTTATCTATTTAATAAATGATAAATGATAGAGTTTGAGAAAAGAGGGCTTTTAAAAGTTTTGACAAATTTTTAAGATTTATTTTTGAATCTTAAATATCAAATCAATCTTTTAAATATCTATTCACATTTAAAATAAATTTAGTGATACTTTCTTTACATTTTCAAGTTCAATAGTGTACTTGTACAGTACAGTATAGTCAGTAATTTGACTCTAACTATAACTAACTATTTTTAACTATATGCACGTTATAAAGTTAAATAGTAGACCTATTATACTTTTGCTTTAAATGTTCCCTTTTTATAACTCGTCTAATTTTGTTTATCTTTAAAATGTGCGTAAGCATTGTATATACAAATATAACAGTATCAGTTTACATTTTAAAAGTTGTTAAATTTCGATTAGGCACTTGATATTTAACATCTAATTTAATAATGAAAATGAATTCATAAGAAATCATAAGATGTTTTTTTTTTAATTTATTTTTCTAAATTATGTATAACAATGTATAACAATTATGTACTACATAGCTACATAAAAACAGTAATTTAGACACTTTTACCCATGTATAGTCCTTTCATAAGTATAACCATTTAGGCATAGAATTTATCTTTGGAAAATCTGTATTTCCCAAAAATTATTGAACACTATACTCGTACCTCGTATCTATACAGTCAGTATTCAGTAAAAAGTACGAAAAATTTATGTTCTGATACTTGTAAAAAACATGCAAAATTCTAAAAGGTTTAAATCTGCCTGACCTTGGTATTGGTACCCTATATGTATCTGTATTGATGAGCCTTTATATGGCATCTGTCTATTCAAAACTCTAAATTTAAAATTCTATAATTATATTATCTCATGCTAATTCTTACTGATCTAATGTAAGTACTTAATAAGGTATATATATTTAAATTATTCTACTGCTGATACGTCTCTATACTTAACTACTGTAGGTAGGTATACAGTATACACCTACATTTCATTCTGTATGTTTAAATTAAATTTTTTACTTATGGTCTACTATAGAATAATTAGCATGTTTAAATTTAATTTTCCTTTTACTTTACGATAGAAATTATACACTATCGGTATATTAGTAGTTTTACTAGTACTAGATTGAGTATTACCAGTAGTATCTACTATTACTAGTGCAAAAGAATGTACTTATATAGTAGGGAGTAAGTAGTAAAATTTTTTATTTTCTAAGATTTTTTTGCATCCTCATATTATATGTGTGTAAGTACACCGGCACTGTATTTAAATATGATATTTTTTCCGTATACAGCATATGTTGTCTTATTTATGCAAAAAGCCATATAATGTACAATTTACTCGTGTTTTGCACAAATGTACATACTTACATGTGTATACTACTTGTATACTATAGTTATTAAACCGATATATGAAATTGAAATTACTTAGAACTTATACCTTAGTTAGAATCCCTTACAAATGTATTCTGTACCTACTGGTTATAAGATATTTAAAGGGGTGGTTAAGGTTAGAAAAAAAGGAAAATATAAATATATCAAAGGATTTTTAAGTCTAAAATGTTATGTAGAATTGTACATGGTGTTTCAGAATAGGGCTGGGAAAATAAAATAAAATAAAATAAAATCGGTAGGGAGCAAGATGTCTATGGGCAGCCGCCAGCCCAGAATTTCTTATGGACATAAATGGAGAAATGCGCGCTCAGAACTTCTCCAGTCTTTCTCTGATTGTCCATCAGGACTTACTGATTTCAAAATTCTTTTGCTGGAAAACCTTTTTACAAGAAGATTTAATTTAATTTTTAACTATATTTGGAAAGTATAGTAGTGAATTCCCATATAGAAATAACACTTCTTTTGGTAGCAATTCTGAGAGAAAAGTATCAACGGATAGTGAGGGTACTTGTAGTAGTAGGAATAGATTTAAAGTATACATAAAAAATCAGGTCCAATTATATTTTTTTGATATCTCAAAATAACCTGCCAGTAGACTTATAGTTCCAAAGTTCCAACTTTTTGAAAGTCACAAGGGTCTGATCGATTTTTCGTCCAGTTTTTTACCAACTTGATTCTCATACCAAAATACCAATACCAAAAATACCAATGCGAGTACCTATACCTTTTAAGATCAGACCAATTTCATGGGCTTTTGAATTCAAAGAAGTTATATCAATTGTGTATTAAGTGCTGCTTTACACTTGTATGTATTAGTACCCTATCTACTACTTATAGGGTAGTGGTTAATAAGGTGTGTACTGGAAAATAGTTATTGATAGTTAGTTCCTTTACATTTACAATAGCTTAAGAATTAGTTAAGCTCGTGTTTGTGATACTATAACTGGACTTTGAGATAATTTTTGTTTTTGTTTTTCCTGATTAAAGAACATACTACAGTGAGTCAATAGTCAATCCATATAGACTGTAATGAAAAATCCCGAAATGGATCTCGTCAATTTGACCTTGTTCAAGCCCAAGGAGTGGGTCGAGGTTCAAGCAACAATGGAGCCGGGTAATTTGAACATTTTTACCTTTTAATCACTAGTACCAGTAAATGAGATGAGCTATAACAGTGGTATTCTTATCTTAATTTTAATTCAGATATCCTAGTTTTAAGTTTTACTAGTTTAGTTATAAATTACAATTAGTAATATATTATTATTCTACACTATAAACTAGTACAGTAACTAGTAATTTTTGGGACGACACAAATCTAAAATTGAAATTTAAGATATGAAAACGACTATAAATCATATTTTGACTCAAAATCAATCATTAGTATTCAGAAAATGTAATGCCCATATATTTTCAGTGCCTATTATATAAGTATAACTTACACTAAAACGATTCATAATCATATAAAACTTTCTTTTCTAACGATTCAATTTTGAAGGATATTATAATCTTTGAGACTTTTTATTAAAAATACGAAGCTATTTTTTTAAAAGTTCATCTTAAACTAATGTAGGAAACCTACGGGTAATATTTAGTTATATTAGGTTAAATTCCTAATTATATTATATCGTATTTCCGCTGTTTAATAAGGATATAAAGCAATTTAATCTAAAAAATAAAAAGAATTTTTCCTTATAATCTTTTTGTCTTATCTTATACATATAAATATAGGTAGTACACTTGTAATATATAAGTACTAAAATACTACCATACATTCATCATTTAAGGTTAAAAGTTATGAAATAGCTTTTAATTCAATCCATATATTTTTTCTCAAAAATTTCAGGCTATATGCATGTATATGAATTTGAGCGATATGATCTACCCGGATGGAGAAAATTTATGACAAATAATTGGACATTAAGTATCCACCTGTCCATAATATACCTTATACTCATCTACCTGGTCCAAGGTAAGCAATTGATTACAAAATTATATCAAAATTTTCTTTCTACTTTAGTAAAATTGAAAGCACTCATTGTCAGAACTTGTGTCTAATATACAGTTACAGTAGTACTGATATACAATTTGGAGAAAAATAGTTAATTAGAAATAATTTTAATTTCAATCAAAAAACTTCTAGAAACTATGAAATCTCGTGAACCCTTCGTTCTGAGAAAAGCTCTTGTAATGTGGAACTTCACCCTGGCCACCTTTTCCTTCATTGGATTTTATAGAATGCTCCCAGGTTCGTTTTCCATCCAAACTTGTATAATTTAATTACAAACTATTTAATAGGATTTTAATGAAATAAATCTCGGAATTTTCTCCATATTTTCAGAGTTTGCACATACCCTATCCAAGCCAAATGGTCTTCATAAATCTATTTGTCATGATTTTGATTCCAGGTAGGTAATTGACCCCAATTTAATCCTTTTGCATTGAGAATTCTAATGAGTTCTAAAAATAATTTTTCAATTTTATTACTTACTATAACATACTACACATACATATATTGATTTAATCTTAATTGGGTATTTGTTTTATATAGAGAACATTCTTATGCAAGTTCATTTTGGGCACTATTATTTATTTTGAGTAAAGCAGCTGAATTTGGAGATACATTTTTCATTGTTTTGAGGTAATTTAAGACTAATTTTTTGCAAAATATTATCCAATAATGACTTAATTTATTTTATTTTAGAAAAAGAAAGCTGATCTTTTTGCATTGGTATCATCATGTGACTGTTTGTGTAAGTTTTTTGAGAACTTTTTGATATTTTTCCTAAAATATTAATACAAAATACACTTTAGAAAAGTCTCAATTTTCTAAGAAATTGTAAAATTTATTAGCCTTTGTCATATGCCTGACATATATTATTCTTATGGTATATAGCAGTATTGTATTTATTAGTAATTTGATTTTCGACTAAATGCCAATATGTATCAGTAAATGTCAGGAATTTTCTCAAAAACTTTTAAATTTTTGATCAATATTTATTTAGTTCTTATATTGTCTGAATATCAAGAATTATTTTACAATTTATTGGGTTTGAATGTCTTTTTAATTCGAATTATACTTTGTTCATTTCAAACAATAGATATTTTGCTGGTGTGTCTCGGGAACTTATGAAGCTTCATCGTTTTATTTTATAATTATGAATTATTTTGTACATGCATTAATGTAAGTCATTTATATACATAATACTTCATACTACTTTATAGATATTTGGGACAAATAAACTTACTATTATTTCCTATTTTTGTTAGGTATTCTTATTATACATCACAAGTAAGTAATCTATTATACTCGTACGTACTTTAAAGCTAAATTAAATAATTCTAATATACCTAATGTTTTTCCAGGCGCTTCAGATTAAAATCCCAAAGAGTATTTGCCAAACACTAACTATTTTGCAAAGTAAGTATGAAATCTTTCTATTGGAAATTATGTAATTACTAATTCTAATTACTGATACTGATGCTGAGAAGTTAAATTTAAAAGATACTAAGTACACAATCTAATAAAGTAAGCATTCATAGATAGAAATATTAGCAATTTTTAAGTACCTACTATTGGTAATATTAGATTTTTATCTTTAGATAAGTAGGATAAATATAAGAAAATACCACTAGCCTAATAACTTTTCAATCGAATTTAGGTTCAGGATAGATACCTTAGCTTAGGTTAGAAAAATGATAATTTCAATTTTAGATACTTTTATTAGAACATTTAGACCATTAAAAAAGATTACTCTTATTATCAATACCTATTAATTTAAATAGCAATAATGTTCTTTCCTTTAGAATAGTTCCAATTCCAATCTCTGTAACAAACTTTAATTATTTAATTTAATTAAACTAATTTAATTAAAACTTTAATTTAATCTCGTAAATTTAATTATTCTTGACATTTTAGAGTTTGGCTAACTTTAAGAAAGTATCAATAACTAATTTTTGTTAAATTATTGAACCAATATAGTACCAAATTGCAAACTGAGTTTTTCAAGACTTGAGTTTTAAATATAGATTTTAGTTTTTAGATAGGGTACTAGATAGGATAATATTGTACAAGAATTTTTCTAATTTTCCAATTTCTTTAAAAACAGTGTCTCAAATGGGAGTTGGAATCCTAATTACGTGTTATGCTCTCTACAGAAAAGGTAACCATTTTTCAAAAATATCACATTATTTTTCCATAAATTAATATTTAAAATGCTCATTCTAGTGACCACAAATGACTGTGCTACCGGTTATAGGAATATAACATTAGCACTTGCTATGTATGCCTCTTATTTAATACTTTTCGGTAAGTTCTACAATACTAGTACTATTCACTATACTAACTACTATCTGTTATCTGACAAAATCTTATTCAATTTATTTCATTCTATTTCTAGGTGTGTTCTTCAGAAAAACTTACTGTACTACAAAACAAGAGAAGAAAAAAGAGAAATTTAATTGAGATTGAATCTCATTTAGATTCTTAAAAAAATTAACCAAAAAAGAAACCATTCTCAATCTTGATGTATAGTATAATACATCAAGATGATATTTTTTACTACAATAAAAATATTCCCATAAGTAAAAAAGTGAGAATAAAAACCAGATTAAAATGATTACTATACTACTACAAATAAAAAAGTTTTTAAAGGACTTGTTTATAAAATTTAGTTTTTATAGTTTAGGCCTTAGACATATAATAGAATAGGTATAGTAAAATGCGAAGACTTACTACAATAATACATAATATTATAGAGTGTGTAGAATTTTGATTTTGGAAGGACAACGAAAGTGAGAGAAATATGAGAAAGATTTTTTATATAGATTATGTTTTAAAACTTGTACTTTGTATTATAATTATAGTATGACCTAAAATATGGTAACTTAATTTCCGTTTTGTATAAAAAAATTGAATTGAAAAATTGATGTTTTAAACCCTACTACTATATTATATAATATTTATAATTGTTTATATATCAGTAATGTTCTTGATCTAAATAATTCTGGTTAAGTATACTTAGTTGTTACATACTAGCATTTGATAACTAGTCCAAAAAATTTAAAAAATTACTTAAAATTTCATTTAAAAGTACCTTATTTAAGTGATCTAGGGTAGGGTAAACACGAGTATGCATAATATACGAGTATAGGCTAATTTTAGGAAATTTTTAGGAAATTTTTTAGGAAATTTACCTTCTTGAGAACAGTTACATTTTAAGAACAAAACATTTCAATTAAAAAGCCATTCAAGATTCTGACTATTTCCCATTTAAAAATTACCTTACTATATGTCTAACTAGCAGATTGTTACAATTTTATTGTTTGAGAATAAGTCTGTGGGAATATACATACTAAGAGTAAGAGTATCTTGAAAAGTAAAGTAAAAAAAAAGTTAAAAGATTTTGCCATTGTTGATTATCAAGTTAAGATTTTATAATTACCATACATTATGTGCTATTACTATATTAGACTTTAAAATTAAAAGTATAATGCCCACAATTTACTCATACTTTAAAGTAATAAATATTATAATTAATTTCATTCTACTTAGGCCTTAAAAACATTAAACCAAAATATAAAACAATACAATACCTTATAATAATAATGGGTATTCACATCATGTAATTATTAATTTAAAAAAATGCTGAAATGTGTGCTATATTGTATTGTAATGTGTATATGTATAGGTAGGCATGTGATTTTTTGTGGGAAAAGGATATACCCTTGACCCTGATGTAAATTTACATAAGTACTACTACACTACAAGTAATTATATACGAGTATAATCATTTTATTTGGGCAACTTACTACCTATATAATTTCCATTATATATTTACATACTACTTATTTATTTAAATATAAAGTTATCAAAAAGGTGTAAATAATTAATTGAAAAGGCAAATCAGACACTTATCGTTAATGTACTACCTTCTATATTGTACATATATATGTGTATGTATGTATATGTGGCTAAAAATACACAGGAATTTACGACAAATACTGTCTATTTGTTTCCTATATAATTAAATCTATATCTAATATCTATGTCAAATTTATTATTAGTTCTAATTAGTTAATTTTTGTTGAGGTAAAAGGTCATTACTGTACTATACCAATAATTTAATTACGATACTATATGCCCCAAAAATACTACGTAAATATCAGTAAGTAGTACACCTATATGAACTATTTTACGACGTCAAAATTGTTTTGTTATTAGTTATTATTAGTTTTATAAATGGTTTATTTACTTAATTAAGGTACTTTCAGTATACTATGTGTATGTAATGGTAATTAAGTTTTTGTGTGTAGGTACTTAAATTATAAATGATTTGAATAAGGGTGAATCATAACTGCCGTTTAATTGCTCAGAATAAGAATGAATTATTTTATTTCTGGCACAAAAATACTTGTACTAGGGTACTACTACTGATACTATCATTTTAAATATAGATATTTATTTGACTTTTTAAATAGAATTACATATATAGATAGTGTACTAATATATTATACATATTCAAATTGGATCTTTAATCATTACATTAGTTATATTGTACTACTAATACTATACTAATACATAGTTAGTGCTATAAAGAAATTACCTACACTTTTGAACTATCGGCAATCGGCAGGGCTATCTTAATTATTAATGTATTTTGAGAGTCTATAAAATTAAAATTCGTGATAATAAGCTTGAGCTATAATTATAATAATATGACTAGACAAGAAAATTATAAACCAACTTGATTGTCTAACTGAAAAATCATCAAGTTATTCAATTACTTATAAAACAGAGATACTAACTAAATTACAATTACAATCAAAAATAAAAATAATTTATATAAAATCTATTTAATATAGCTTGCATGATAAACAAAATATATTATTGTATACATGTGTTATGTTAAAAATAAAAATATTATAAAAAATTATATGCAAAAAATGTCTCAAAATTTCATTATACGTACAGAGGACAAGAAATTTTAGGTTGGAAAAAATATTAGATTAGGTAAGTACCTAAAAAAAGATCTAAAGGATCTTTTCAATCATATGTTGAGAATTTTCTAATTAATCTGCATCTATTTCTATCTTATTTAAGTTTGATTTAAACAAATTGCCAAAAAAAATTCAAAAAACTGAAAACCTTCAGGATTTATAGGCAGTTTAGATTAAAAAATCTAAAAAAAAAAATCCTAAAAATTCTAAAGCTTGTCCTTTTTAACCTTAGCACTACTTTTAGTTTAGGTACTATAAACATAATGTAAGTACATTAAAGAACTATATTATTGAACTGATAGAAATATTACATTCAAATTAAATTTGCCAATTTACAAAAGAAGTCTGTCTGAAAGCCTGAAAAAAGGAGAAATAATCAATTTCTCAAGAATCTTAAATTCTTAAGATACCCTCAAAGTCAGTTAAATAATGTCAAGGATGATTGTCACTCGAAAAAATAAATAAAATCATATTAGATATATGTAGATAACTGCAAATATCAGCAGTATTAATGTAAATAGGACATAAATAATAAAATAAGTGGGTTGACGTACATTTTTTTCTAAAACTAATGTTAAGTATCCTATGTAAAAGTGTTATTAAATAGAGAGATAAGTAAGTTTTTGAAGTTGAAGGCGACAAAAAAGTGACAAGGGAAAATGATTGATTTGAAATGAACTTTATTTTTCAACTCATAGTTAGGCTAATCCTACAACTATAGAATAAATCTTTATGGAAATATATGGTACCTAAATCTATATCTTATGTATATCTAAACCTTTATCTTTACAGAATTACAAAAAAAGGTATTTTCAAAAGAATCAGCGAGATATTTCAAAATTCAATGTGAAAAAATTAGAAAATTCTCGATTTTTATTTTCTAATCTAGTGCAACTGCAAAAAATTCAAAAATTTGCCCAGCTCTGTAAAAAAAAATAGTGTTAGATTTATATGTAATGCAATGTGATAAGTACATTTTCTTATAATAAAGCATACATATGTGTTAGTACATTTGATAAGGAATATTTTATACTGAAATAAGTAGGTAGAATTTTATGAAGTTGTGGATAATATATTATGTAGGTACTTTCTTTATGCTTTCTTTTCATCGTCTAAAAAATCAATAACAATAAAACTCACGATATACTCGGAAAGTAGATATTGTTGAACCCATATACTACACGCAATATTTAATTTAACACGATATGTACATGCTATATGTATATATAGATGTTATTACCTAGTACATCTAATGGTCAGCTAGTACTTCTAGATATTTCATAGTTCCTAGTTCAATTTCTAATTCAACTCTATATATACCTACTTAAAACATGACTTGAAGATTTTGATACTACGAGTATATATGCTCAAGCTAGTATAAATATAATATTGGGTGTAATATAGTATAGTTATGAAATATCTAGATAAAAAATGACTACCTACTTACCAACTTACCTACTACTACTAGGTACCTAATATATTGACATGAACTAGGAAAAGCATTTAAAACAATAAATGTATTCTGTATTACTCAAACTTACGCACATTTAAAAAATTTTTAAGCTAATTATGTCGTTCGTACGCATTTTTTTAGTCAATATAAGTATCCACTAATATAGTTATAGCTATTACTAGGATATACGATTCGATAGTTGATTGTATTTCTTGATGGTCAATGAGCATAAAATTTATTTAGCATTTAATTTTTTAGTGATTACATTTACTTGTTACATATTATGGGGATTTTATATTCAGGAACCTTGAGCAAAAAATACTAGAGAACATATCAAATTACAAATCATTAAAGTTCCAGTGATGAGTGTAAGACTTGAAGCTACTTTTTTCCAGCCAGTTCCCAGCCATCTGCTTAATATAAATAGTAAAAACAATTAAGAAATACGCAAAATTTTATGAAATTTTTAATATCTTACAATTTAAAGGACAATGATTTTATGTCTTCATAAGGTCGGATTAGGAAATCATAATCACTATTTGGAATTCGAATTTTTCTACCATTATGATGTCTTGAATACAAACTGCGATGATTTTTCCTTGGCCTATTTTGCTTGCCCCTATTATTTTTTGATGGCGATTCTTCATTCTTTCTGAAAAACTGATCAGTATCATAGATATAAATTGATGATTCTTTTCTCTCATCAATACCATCATAAGCTGATTGAGGTTGGATACTGTCATTCGAGAGACGAGGTTTTATGGCAGAAATTGAAAAAATTTCATCATCAGAAAAATCTGAAAGAGCATCGATTAACTCCTTTTTGTTGATTTCATTCCAGCCATCCATTATTAGAATTATTTTGTTTTTACATATCGTGACTGATTTTAGTTCCTTTTGGGTAAGTAGGTTATATTATTGAGGATTTTTAATAGTTTAATTTATCTAATTTCTATTGCTATGTATACAAACTGAAACCTATAAAAACTGTAGAGGTGTACCCTTCAGTCTAAATTTCAAAACCGTGAGTTATTTTTGATCTAAAATTTTCATTCAAGATATTTTAATATTTCTAAATATAATCTGTAGGTATAAAAACAGATCAAAATAAAATTGGATCATCCAAAATCAGTGTACTAGTTCAAAAAAATATCCCTTATCTAGAATGTATTTACTTTTGTAAACGATATTTGGAGAAAGTAACTTTCACCACTCTTTAGATGCATTTCTCTATTTAGATTCATTTTTTAAAATATTTTTCCTAACTGATATGTTTATAAAAATTTAGAAAATTGCTATTCTTTTAAAAAAAATGATTGTTCTTGCACTTGTAATTGTAATAAGTATAATACCAACTTTTGTTTTTAAAATTTTCTATGATTTATTCTATAGGGTACTCGACAATCACAATCTATACTATATAACGATCACAATTTTAATTTGTAATGAATAATCACAAAGAATTTAACTTCTATAAGGGGAGAAGACATCTATACTATAAGGAAGAAGCCATAGAGGAAGTGACATGGAGATCCTCCATATCTTCTCTTTTAATTTTTCTCATTTTAACCCAAGTTAAGGCTATAGGATCTCCTGGTTCAGTTTCTTTCAGCAGTTCTCTTCCAACCTTATACCCTTCATCCTTAAAATTGGGCATTTACAAAAAATATTAGTTAATGTAGGAGTAGGAACTTATTACTACTAATCTGTAATTTATAGATATCTAGCTAGTATTTTTTAGAATTCTTACCCTAATTTCATCATAAAGTGAAAAGTTTGTACTTGTATAGTCGTTGATATTAGGTCTTAAAAATATTGTAGCTGTATCGTATTTTTTCATCAACTAAAAGCATACCCATATAAAATAATTAGTTACTTACAGGAAACTTATTAGAAAGGCATATTACCGTTAAATGGAGTGAACTTTGGACGAAGGTCAATTTATGATGAGTATCAATAATTGAAGGGACAGCTTTGAGTAAAAAAAATAGTGTTGAGCACATATTGGTATTGATAGATGATAACTTTGAAATATTTTACCTGAACATCCAACAGGTAGAAATGGGAATTTTTTCTGCAATTTTTTTAATTCAGATTCAGGGGTATGTATATCAGGGACTGGAATATGTGAAGAGCCAATATCGATTGCAATTATATAATTTGCACCAAATTGCCTCATCAAATCTGCTGGTACCTTATAAAAAATATCTGTAGATTATAAAAATTGCAGGTATAGGACTGAGCTTGGACTAATCCTAAGTACTTACAATATTACTGTAACCACCGTCCATTAGGTAATGTCTGTAAAATTTTCAAAATATTATTTACATTTATCCTTAAATATAATCAGTTTTTAATTGGTTATTTTACCCGTCCAAAGGGTCACAAACTATAAAAGTAATATAAAATATAAAAACTATTAATGCTCAAATTATATAAAACACAGTTAACTGACTCGGAGGAAAAAAAACTGCAAGATTCATCGAGGCTCGTGCATATCTCCATAAAGTTCCAAATCTATGAGTTCTCCAATGCCGGTCTTTAATATCAGTAGAAACCTTGAAAAAAAGAACCAGAATTTGATCAAGAAAATGATAAAAATGGTTTATGTGTTCCTAATTGCATTCAAATTCAAAAAAGCTCGAAATTTCAATCTTATTATTCATTTTATCAGTGTTTTTATGACTTACACAAAAGTATGGTATCCACAAATCTTCTATTTGAATTTCCTCAAAAGCTTCACGAATAGTTGTATTGAAACTCTCACCTCTAAACATAGACACATAGGGTATAGTAAAATCTAAAACGTATCTCCACCATTCAGTCATTTTCTACAAAATACATACACAATTTATAAGTAGTTAAACTAAAATCTCAAAATAATTAGCTAAATTACTTTAAACCAAGCCTTTGTTTCGCTTTCAATCATCTCGAAATTTGTTCCATACAATGCTATAAGTGCACCAACAAAAGATCCAATCGAAACTCCACAAACCCTTTAATTTATTACCAAAAATTAGCATCAAGTTCAAATTTCAACAATATTTTTGCATTACATATCAATAGGAACTTTTTTTTCTTTCATAAGGATCTCAAGGAATCCGATATGTGCAGCTCCTTTGGCACCTCCACCTAAAATAGTAATACAATACAATCCTATAGCTATAAACTTTAATTATTCAAAGAAAATTCTTGGGAAAAATGTACCTCCAAGAACAAGTCCTGTTGATGCTCTACTAATCCAGCGGGCAAGTCGAGAAAAATCATTATGTGCGTCTACTGGCTAATAAAAGTGCATTATTTTACTAATATTTTAGATTCTTATAATTCGAATTAGATATTTAAATTACACGATGTTCTTCATCATCTTCATCAGGTGCATGAAGATCTAATGCTCCCATTTCCATACGGATATGATGATGGAAACTTAACCAGTTTCTTGGCTGAAGCCATAATTTCGTATTTTTGGGCAAATATTTAAAAGCTATAAAAAATTACAATCATTCATAAAATCATTCACAAATTGATCTTGTATTAGGCGATTTAAACTTACTCCATCGATTTCCTATTTTGATCTTTTTGTGAATTAGGATAAGCTCTTTCCGCACCCTTGGAATGTAATTGATCATCATTTTTTCAGACTAGAAAGCAAAGGATTACAAATTAAACATGACTTAACTAATTTTTAACCTAAACCTACCTCTGTGACCTTCTTTTTATCAGTGAATCCAGCCAAAACAAAGATTGTATCTGTTTGTCTTAAACATTTCAAATTCCACAGGGAAAACTCGCAAGTTGCCTTTAATTCAAAATTGTCGTTTTAATATGTTTAACTGCTATTGCTTATACTTACAAGGTAAATGACAAGAGAATATTTTTCCTCAAGTCTTGAAAACCAACTGCTGAGTAGACCTTCGTAATCTTTTGTAAGATTTCCACTAAAGCCAAATTTCAAGCGTGCTTTCTCCAACGTTAAAACATACACTGAACCTAAAGTTTGCAATTAAAATAACATAACGTTGGATAATTTTTAAATAACATAATTACAGTATAAGTATACCATAAGGATGAAAATGTCTCTCTAAATGATGAATAAATTCAACAGCCGGTACATTATCATTAATTGGGAGAAAAGCAACAGCTGAACAAGGTTTGGACATATTTTCAATCGATTCCACTATATTATGATCACCTTTAATTGAACTTTGTAAATGTTCTCCAGTTTTATAATCTATCAAAGTATACAATTTGAATCAATTTAGTTTTCAAATTTTTTAAAATTATAATTAACCTTTAGCTGCATGCTGTCCCAAGTAATTTAATAGCCTTATAGAGACCGTGGGAAATTTATTTTTAAGAAATTCCAAAAGATCGTTTGGTAATTTTGCCAATTGTGTATCTCTTGCCTAAAAAAACCAAAAATATAGTTCATGTGCATATTAAACCTTATAATTAGTGCTATTATTTGTACAGCAATAATTGTAGTTGGTCTTGGTTGTTTCGTTATAACGTCAATCATTCCTATCCAATCATTTTGCCCATATTCAGCCAATGTAACTTTGTAATTTTCGGCTGCTGAACTTTGACCAACAGACTTTAATCGACCTAGTAGGCAAATCTAAAATATCAAAATTGAATGATTATAAGTACCTACATAATTAAAAATAAGACATTAGATAGATTTTACAAAATTTACATAAGTTGCATCAGGACTACTTCCAGCACTATTTAAAATATATTCCAATTTATATATATAAAAATCCAACTTTATATGAAATTTCTAACCTGTATAGAGTTTTGCCACTTGGCAAATAAACCCATTCGATTCCATAAGCTAATTGTCTCACTAATGGGGAAATACTTTGAGTCATACTTGCTGCTAAACTAATAATCATTTCTGGATATTTTTTCAAAAGTCTAAAAAGTAAAAAAAAAAATCAAAAACTTGAACACATATACTGTATATTTGTAGGTACTACATAGTGATTGTGATTGTGATTACATATACCATATTATTATTATAAGCTTACCCTTTTAACATTCTTCCTTCTAATGTCACAATTATTGCCTTTGTGGCTGCTTTACAGGAAATTATGTAAACTTCATCACAGAAAAATGAAATTGCTCCAAACTTTAAAAAATGATTACAATTTTACAAGTTTGATTTTAATATTATTTATAAAAAAAGTATAAAATGCATTACAATTTTTTTGGGTGGGATAATTGCCATAACTTGTTCACCCTTTGAAAAATCTATAGTCGGATCTTCAGCAGGAACGTAGGACGTCAAGTATCCATCATAATTGTAAAACAGTTTGTTAGCCTTTAAATTAGAATTAAATCAACAATCATATTTTTAAGAAATTTTAAAAAAATACAAGATTTAATCTAAACTTACTGATTTTCCTGTAAAGTAAATATTCTCCTCAGGATCAAAAATTCTGACATCACATTCTTCAAAATATGATTTATCTTCTGTTCCAAGTGCTTTCATAAAACTTCCAATTGCTGCATATTTCTATTATAAATTATCAAGTCAATTTCAAAATGCGAATTTTTTTAGTATATATGTAGGGTAGTACAATTTCAGATGTCACGTCATCTCCAATATGAGGATCTGGCAACTTATCTAGCGGCATTGTAAACTTCATTAAATCTGTACCAAGTCCAAGTACTTTATGCAAGGCCTTCAAATAAGTACCATAAATTCTTCTTAAAATTTTCAAAATTGATATTTTAAAAATCTCAGGTTTGCCAGTCCAAAAATCTCGAAAAGATTTCACAGGGATCCGTATTACCGCACTGTCAACAAGTGCTTGAGCCTCGACCGATTTCAATGGTTGATTACTCCCCTGAAAATAAGACCATAAATACATTAGTATTATTATGGATTCGAAACTTTCTACAATTTCTGATAAAATTATTTATTATGTACCGTCAAGACTTCAAGAAAAGATATAAGCGAAAAGATTTGATCTCCAGCATTCGATTTTTTCAAAGTAACTCTTCGGTTACTTCCGTTTATAGAGATTTCAAATGAGCCACTGTGGACTACATAGATTTGATCATCTATATCTCCAGTTATGAATAGAAATTCACCCGCTTTTACTTGAACTAATTCTGAAGACTTCCAGACCGCTAGCATTGATTTCTTTTCGAAAAATCCTAAAACTCTAGAAATATGTTAGTTAAAGTATGCTATCTATGATCCTTTCATTTTGTAATTTAGTAAAAAAAGTTAAAAAAAAAAAAATAACTAATTGGGTACAAAAACACGATATCGTGTTTTTGCTTGTAAAAAATGAGTTTTCCAATTAAATTAAAGAAATATATCGGTATTTATCTTATATTAGTAGTAAACTCATTCTTGCATTTTAAGTAGTAGCACCTGTTAGGTACCGTTACTAGATACTGACACGGAGTAGACATCACTATCTCGCTAAGCCTCAATTTCCACTTATATTAAAGTTTAGCAACATTTTCTAGATTTTTTTGAGACCATTTGAAAATAAAAAATCAAACCTAACTTGCCTTGCTAGTATATTACTATAATGATAATATGATAAGTAAGTACCTAACAAGCTTGTAAGTATATTTAATACTTGTAATAACTTTTTTAGATTATTCAAATTAGGTAAAGAAAAATCCTTTTATAGTTATACTTATAATAAGCATAACATAAAACTACGGAGTACGTATTTCTAAAACATTTTAGAAAATATAGGCATTTGTACAAATAGTAAATGTACGAGTACCCTACAACATATGAACTGAAATAAAATTCGAGATATTTTTAATGTATAAGTACCTACCTCATGCATTGAAGGACAAGTATAAGTTCATCAGGGACCTCATCCACATCCTCATCTTCAAGGAAATCATAATCATGTCCATGTTCAAAATGTTTTCTTTCCTCCTCATCGATTTGAGCATAGTGCCATGGCTTAATTCCACCAAAAAAGAAATTATTTTCGCCATTTTCAGTCTCTGGAACATTATTTGTGACGCCCAAAGTAAAACGAGTTCTAAAAGTTGGGACCCCTTTAAAAATCAAAATAATATAATTTAATTTTAGTTAAAGATCAAAATAATTTAAATTTTTAAGCACTAGTATCTGTAGTATAATATGTATTGTAGACATATTTCTTACATAAATTATTGCCAACTTTTCGAATAAGTGATCTATTTTTCAAAACCTTCTCGTCGTCAGTGTCTGCATCACCACTTTTGGCCGCATGTCTCATAATTTTGATAATCCATAATGCTAATGCCAATCCACATCCGTAGATTAAAAGCCTTTTTAATAATCTTGGATGACGACCAATCAATCCTCTAAAGCCCCCTTGGTGAGATGGTTTGGCTACAGTTAGATCAGGATTTTTCTCCATCTAATGCCTTAATCTGGCATAATTTTGACCCAAATTGCTAATAGGTAATAAATACTAATTAAAATTATCGATTGAATTAGCTTTTAAAAGAAAAAAAATTTAATTCACTTGGATACGCCAATTTTTGATTTCTAATTTCCTCTTAAAAATGAAAATTGTGAGAAAAAAACTCTTACCTAAAATTTGAGTTTATGCAAGATTCTGAAAAAGGTCAGAAGGTCTAAAATTTGGATATAAAATAATCATGGGTGAATCATCAACACGTTTATTGGAAGCTAGACCATCCCCATATGAGATTGAAAGACCTCGTTTCAGGTAAACATTGCAGCATTACACAAAAAACCGATTTTGAATTTTTGAGATTTTCGATTTTGAAAAACTAACAATATGCATTCAATTAGGTGTGTTTTCAACGATCAATTAGAAAATGGGACGTCTATGTCAAAAAATAAGAAAAGTAAGTCAATTTATGTAAAATATAAGTACAGATTATGTGATACCTACTGATAAATACTAGTACTTACCGGTACCTTGTGTATACTGTATTCTATACAAAAGTAATACTATCGACTATCTGTATGTTATGTAATATACCCTACCTATTGTTATTTGTATCAATTTCAATATCAAAATGTATTTTAAGGTATGATGAATTGGATCAGCGATTTTATTGAAGCTCAATTGCAAAACGAAAACTCAAGATTTTATCGAAGATATGCTCATCGGATATTACATTATGCACAAAGCAATGCAAATAGCATTGCTTCACAAAGTGAGAATGATAGTAAGGAAGCAATACCTGAAGCATCGAGACCAACAACAGTAGTAGCATCGAGACCAGCAACAGTAGCAGCAGGTGATGCTCCAGTACCAACAGTTGAAGAAGTTGTAGAAGATCCAGAAGAATCAACCGAGCCTTCAAATCAAGTTCTTGGAGGAAGTTTGCATATCCGTGATTTCGATCTGTCTAAAAATGAACCAGCTAATTTGACTTCTGTTGTCCCTGCTAATGGCTTACCCTCCATTTTGAGTGAAATTCTCAGCCTTGATGTCGTTTTAATGGTTAGTAAATATAATATTATAATGAGAATGAGATTGAATTTATCTAATTTGAGATTTATATATATATATATCTAATTAGGTTAATGAAAACGATGAACGTCTTGAAAGCTTCATTGTCAAAATACCTTCGGAGATTTTGGACCTTCGAAATCTTGGATCACTTGCAAATGCTTATGAAAGAGAAGTTGATTTCTACACCGAAATTCTTCCAGAACTGTCGGTAAAGTCAATTTTCTAATTTTTGACACAATTTTGATCAAAATTTCAGGCAAAAACTTTTAAAATTTTGAAATGTTGATGTGCCTATTACCCTTACCTACTACCTACTATTACCCTGCATATCTAATTCTAAAATTTATATATTTTTGCAAAAATATATAGCATTGGATGAAAATTAGGGAAACTGGACTTCGATTAGGTGTACCCAGATGTTTTTATGGAAAATATGATAGACCAGCAGATGCAGTTCGACCAAAAGATATTCATGAACGGGTTATGGATGCTGAAAGTGTTGTTGTTCTCGAGGTTTAATAAGATACAGTATAGTGTATTTTATTTTCAAAATAATGGAAATTTTTAATTTTTTTTGTAATTTATTTTAGGATTTGAGAATTTATGGATATGGAAAGCGTCCACTAATCCAGGGACTTTCACTTGAGTAAGACTGTTAAATTTTTACTTGGTAAGTAATACATAACACTTATAAAATGTTTTTAGTGAAATAAAGGCATCATTGAGAGAGATTGCTATTTTCCATGCTGCTTCCTGGACTATGAAAGAGGATGGTGAAGATTTGGCTACAAAATGGTCAGGTTCGCATGATGAAAGGGTTAAAGATTTTACCATCTTTTTTGGGGTATAGACAAATTAAATAAATATATTTTAAAATACCGACTCTGTATCCACGAATCTTGTACTTACTTTCTAGGCTCAATTTGAAGAAAGTTATCCAAAATTGGTAAAATTTCTTGAAAGATGGAAAAAGAAGAATGAAAAATTTGCAAGTTTGGTTCAAGAGAAAATGAAATATCGTAAAGACCGTATTAGGAAAACCATGATGGATTGTATGAAGCTACCTGATTCTCCATTACCTTATTGTCTAATTCATGGTGATTTTTGGTAAAAATTACTTACAATAAAATATAATTTAGATTAGAGCCAAAAAGTGCTTGGTATCCCCTAACTAACGAAATTGATAAATTTCTTTTAAAAGGTGTGACAATTTGATGTTTAGACGGGATGAAGAGGATATTGCACATGCTCAAGAAGAGTTGAATAATTCTGAAGATCCATCTATTTACCTGAAGGATCCAGTCGACCTTGATGTCAAAATTCTTGATTGGCAAATGTGTAGCATTGGAGTAACTTACCTACCTATTTAAAGCACCCTTATTTCTAATATCTAAAAATCACTATCTCATTTTTAAGATCCCAACCCATGATTTTGCAATGCTCGTGGCTACATCGTTGTCACCTGAAGATCGACGAGAAAACTGGAAAAACTTGCTGGAATTTTATTTCCACATGTTTAGGGTATATATTTTATTTATTAATTTATTTATTAATTTTACATACCTACAGATAGTACATGAAACTACATTTATTTTTGGAAAATAACTTCTTTTCTCTATAGAGAGCTGTTGAAAGTTATGGAATCACTACATTACCATTTGATGAAACGGATTTGGCGAATGAGCTCAAGAAAAGTTTACTTTTAAGTGCCATTCAGATCATTTGCTCAATAGACCTTGCACTGGCTGATCGTGAAACTGAATACAGGCTCTTTGGACTTCTGTATGATTTATTTATTGAAGAGATTTTGTAAATTTTTACCATAGTTAACTGTACTTTCAATGTAATTAAAGTAGATACATTATAAATAATAAACTGAATAAAATTTTAGAAATACTTTATTTGAGGATGTATAATTCTGATATCCTCCTTGTCAGTTCAAAAAAGTCAAATCAAAATTTGCACTTTATTCATTAGTCATATAAAAATCTTGATTGTTAATTAGTAATGGATCAAAATTTCAATCTACAAGGATTAGCACAAGGGTTAAGGGGTCAATTGCCAACTTCAACTAGGCAAAAAACTGCAAATGGTAAATCGGTTTTTCCACTTGCTGATAATTTGAAGGAAAAGAAAAATGTTCAAACTCAAAAGAAAGCTGATCTATTGTTGGATGTTTTCGTCGATGGGTTGGTACAACATGGTATGATTTATGAAAAAAATATTTAAATATTTAATTTGTAATTTGATTGGAGAAAAGGGTACATTTGAAGGGTTTTAACTTTCTCTACTTGACAATTTCATTAAACTTTCCAGAGTCAAGTTACTTATATTAGGAATAACATTATGACATAGGTATGCGATTAAAAATCCCAACATTTAGGATTTTAAACTAAAAGTTTGAAAGTTATGAGAATGAGATACTGAATGTAAGATAAGTATTAGATTCTAAAGGTCAAAATTTTGGATATTTTTTTTAGAAAATAAAGTTAATTGAATTCTTATTTTTTTAGGCCAAACTCGAGAAAAGGCTGAAGTCTTCAAAACAAATCCAAAAATTCGGGATCAATTAGAAAAAGAGGTGAAGAAATTGGAGACTCGAACAGTTCAAGAAAACCTTGCTAAAAAGAAGGCTTCGAATTTGAAAGATGTTTTTCAAGATGTTAAACCGAGGTACATGCAACCCAAGGTTTCATATGCTATACCAAATATAGAGAGACCAAAACCATGGCGGGGAGGAGGTGGCGCAATCACTGCTTCAGCTTCAAAATACACTCGACCACTTGTCTCAAATCAATCTGCTTTTTTTGGTCAAGATGGACCTCATAATAAAATGAATCAGGGTGGAATTGCTATGAAGAGCAAATCTCAAAATAGGCCCAAATCATTGATTGATCAAGCTAGAAAAAGTCAAATCCAAAAATCGTATGGGAAAATCACAATGGATACAAATATGAGTAGTAGATCTAGAAGTTCACCAAGATACACTGAAGTAGAAGCTAATACAGATACTAGTACAAAATGGGGAAACTCGTTTAAAATTCTGGAAATTCCAAGTGAAATTGAAAGTACAAAAGATGAATCTGCTTGTCCTTTTGATTTTGCCATGTCACCTTCACCTTGTCCAAGTGCATCCAAGTTAATTGAATCTCCTTTGGCTTCAAATGCAAATGCCTGTAATTCGAAACCGCCAATGAAATTTCTTGCTAAATCTGTCAAATCTCTGTTAGTAATATATTTAATAACCTTTTTCTACCTATATACCTATAATTTTTACTTGTCATTTTCTAATACAGGAGTAAAACTAAAGTCGGACTTTCTTCAAAAACTGATGATTCTGCTCTTGGTCCAGCTGATGTGAAGGAAATTGCTAGTAACAAGAAGGTTCAAAAGCCAATGTCAGAATTGGAACTTCGCTATAAAACTTCGTTAAATCCAATGGATGAGCCCTTTAGCGCTAGTTTAGATTTGGCTGGCTTTAAAGATGAGGAAATATCTCTTCAGCTTGATGGAAGGAGAATTACAGTAAGAAAATGTCAATTATTTTCAAGCTAGATAGATATAAAAAATTGTGTTTTTTTAGGTAACTGCTAAGCGAGTGAGGTTAGTAAAATCATATCAACTTAATAATGAATAAGTTTGATTTCATTAGTAGGTAGGTTTCTATTAATATTAGCAATTAAATTAATTAATTTTAAAAGGCGAAAAGATTTGAATGCTAGAAAAGTGACCGAGATTTTGGACGTTCCCCCCATGGTTAACATGAACAGTCTTAAGATTGGAAGAACTCAAGCAGGTAAGTTCAAAACTTTTATAAATTAAAAAAATTATATAATTTGATATCAATAGGTGTACTTATCATCGAAGAGGTTTTACCTGGAGATAATCTCATCCCAATCAATTGAATAATTGAGAACTTTTTCTATGAAATATTTCTACATGCTACTAGATACATTTTACGAATTTGTAATTTTATGAAAAATCTTGGCTAAATACTAAATAGTTATACATAATAATATGTATTTAGGTACTTATAAAAATGTAATATTGAGATACATACACAGTACAGCTTTCTTCCCTGAAGATTTATTGAATACATAAAATCATACTCAAATTTTTGAACAAACATTTTCATAAATGGAACATATCAAATGAACATTTTGTATAATATAATAATAAATTGGTAACTTTGATTGAACATTGTCTACTATAATAGTTTTTTCTCAATAAGCGTTAAGTATACAGTATGTAAGTACGTATTTAACATTTATATGAATTCTAAATATCTTCAGATATATTTTACATTAGGTATGGTAATTTTATTTAAATTAGTAAATTATACACGTATGTATGTTAAAAATAAGTTGAGAAAGATTTCAGGGTTTTTAGGGCACAATATTTTATATCAATTCTGACTCAGACATGTCTTTTAATGCTTCCATTAACCTTATTTCAGTTGATGCCTTATCTAGAAAAAATTAAATATCAGTATAGTATTTGTAAGCATTATAACTAGTCGTAAGTATATTATGATACGTTTTGAAATAAATTACCTAAGGCTAAATCGATTGATCCAATAACCAAAAGCAGAGCTAGGAGCTGACTTTTCTTAAATTCTTCTTGGATTATTTGAAAATCAAAAGTCAATTTCATCCCAAGTTTATTAACAGCTATCTCCTAGATAGTAAAGTTTCATTAAAGTTTTATAGGTTTTTATTGGTTATGTACTTTTAAAAAATTAAAAAAAATACTTCAAAAACAGTCCAGTAATATTTGAGTAATTCTTCAGTGTGTTTTCTCCGAACCTCGGGCGCAAGTGAGGTGAATAAAATGAGGGCAATATCGTGAGTAGGTCTAAAATTAAAAATTAATTAGATTCTTAGAATTTTAATACGTAATTACTTTCTAGAAATTTTAAAATTAATGTTCAAGTAACCTGCCAATCCCGATCATTTGCCAATCTAATATCATACATTCCATATCATACTGAAATACTGAATTTGAATTTGAAGTTTCATTTTCTTCCCCATCAGGTTGAGTCCTTCTTCTAAAAAGTAAATTATTTGACCTACACAAGATATGGCGATGTATTAAATATTTAAGAATACCCTATGGTTATTTCAATGGAATTTAATTTAAAATTTAATTTTTTCATTTACCAAAAGTCCATGTGCGTTAGACAAGAAGGAATTGGTGCTGATGGAGGTTCTAAAAGTTCACATAAAAGTTCGGCAGCTTTTGGACTTTGTAAAAAAAATGTAAAAAATGTAGAAACTTAAAGTAGGTTTCAATTTCTAATTATAAGTAATACTTACTGGAGTTCATTCAGTTTTTTCAAAAGTTCAGGCCCACCCTGAGATTCTTGTTCTTTTCGGCCCAAAAACTCTGATAGAATTGGAAAACCTTGCTCAATCATCATCTAAAAATTTTATATTTACAAAATGTAAAAAAATATTTGGGTACTTAATTTATTCCTGGTACTTGTAGTAATTTTTTTCTAAGTACCTTATAGGCTGAGGCTGCTTTCCTTGATCTGTATGCAAAGTGCCATTTATCTTCCAGGGGTTCTCCCGTTTGCTCTTGCATAGACCAGGATATAGAGTGTACTTTTGCGATTTCTCTGTAAAATATAATTTTAATAAGATCTAATAATATAATCCATCCAATCACAAAAAAGTACCTCAAAGCAGCTTTTGTTTCATCTAACCTGCATTGAAAAAAATCGATTTTAAAAAATTGTACTATGTACAAATTATGTACTAGTCACTAGTTATCTAGTAATCTAGTATAAGACTCACGTTAATCCTAAAGAAAAATCTCTCATTGTAAAGCCAAGGGGTCTGAGATCTTGTAAAACGAGAACTGACTCAGCCTCTGAAATATTGGTAGAACCCTCGTCTAATGAGGGATCGAGATGATACTTTGCAAAAATACATTTAGGCACTGAAATTTTTAAATCTGGATCTAGGTCGAGGTCTAGCTTTTTACTTTGATGATTTTTGGCCCATTCCTTCAAATATAGATAAAAATAAATGTTTCATTATAATAAATTATTTCCCAGCAGAAAAAGATATCTAACCCAAAGTATCTAGATATTAAGGTACAAGTTTACTTAAAGTATCCTACTAGGTTACTCAGTACTGATATTTATTACTATGTACTATATAGGGTACTGTACCTCTAGTTCAGTTAGAGCTTCTGTATAAAAGTGTATTTCCCTTTTATCAACCTAAAAATTGAAAAAAATATCAGTTTCTTTAACTGAAATGTTAAATTCAAAAGCATTAATACCTGAGCCATTTGAGCCATTTCTCTATCAGCTCTATGTAATAAAAAATAATAAAAAATCAAATTTTTTTTTAAATTAAAAAATTAAAAAAAGATAATTTTAAAATTTAAAATACCTGTCATTAGGAGGAATTTTAACCATCAAATGTTCCTGCATTTTTTCTCCATCTTCTTCAGAATCGATCTGTAATACCAGTATGTAATAATGATCATGTTCCAAAAACAAGCAAAAAAAAGACAAAAAAAAATCCAAATCAATAAATCAAATCTAGAGTGTATGAGAATTGAGAATATTTCCACTCGAAAACCCTCTGACAATAAATTTCTCTCGCATTATCATAATAGGTTATGCCAATCTCGACCACAAAGGGCATATTTCACTGATGACAATGCGGACATCAGATCATTTATAAAAAATAAAAAATAAAAAAAGAAAAGAAAATCTCAAAAGTCTTACGGTACTATACGGTACTATACGGTTTATACCTTATATGAAACTGACAGTGACAATAGGTCAGAAAGTGTCGAGAGTCGATCCTCGCCTTGACCCTAGAAATCCACAAATATCCGTATTAAATTTTGCTTATCTATCGCAAAAAACCCCAGAAGATATCGTATATTATACACATACATACCTACATTAAAATATCTTATTTTTGAGCTATCAGTATCAGAATCAGATATGTAAAAAAATTTGATATTTTTAAAAAATATGAAGATTTTATAAGAATCTACTTTTTTAAACCTACTTGTGTAATAATCTTGTTTTTATAGCATTTTCTCTACCGATTTTAGCACTACTACTATAAGTAAGGTATCTAATCCGAGTTCTTATTTGATTGAAAAAACCTTTTAAATTGCTCCAAATTGAATTTAAATTAATTGAATTTAGGTTAAAGTATGTCAAATTGTTACTAGGTAGGTACATTGTATTAATACCTGAAAGTGAAATCCAGGGCCGATATCAAAATCTACCACAGTGACTTCCACAGTGGGTATTTTCTTAACTTTATCTTCGGTTTCTCCACTTTTAGCGGCTTTTTTCTTCGCCAAATGAGTTAAATATTTTTGCAAAATATCCTCAAGCCATTGCTGAGTTTTCTCACGAGAGGAATTCTCATTCACGGGTGATGGTGTACTTACAGCACTCATTATTAACACCTTTTTAAAAAACAAAAAAATGGATTTTTACAAACAAAGTATAAATAAGTAGGGTATACAAAGCACTTATGAATATAAATATCGAAAATGTACAAGTACAGTATAGGTAGGGTATAGGAAAAACAACACTCGGTTATTAAAATTGAGTAGCCAAAGTTTTCTACCGCCTACAAGTTCTAGTATAGTATAGGATAGGATAGTGCAATGTTTCCTATTGTTTTTTGGAAATATTTTAGATATTTTATGAGAACAAATACTGGGGCCCAAAGCTTTTAAAACTTTAACTCCCGTCTCGGTCTTTCTTGGCCCAACTTTTTGACTCTTAACTTAACTTATATTTAATTTGAAATTTTGAACAGAGGAAAATAAAACTTAGCAAATTGTACCAGTATAGTAGTACGTGTGTTGTACACAAAGGGTTATAAAATATAAAGACAAGACAAAAAGAGTAAAAAGTTCAATGAAATTGAAACACAAAGAAAGAGCTAACCTAACCTACCTAAGAATTTAAGCAAGAGCTTTGCACCTAACAACCTAACCAGCCAAGCGAACGGAACGTGACTGAATCTTAAATCTTACTACTCCTACAACCATAACAGAGCTAGCCGCATAGATACTAACAAGTAACATTACTAGTTAGTCATTCAAGTTTTTAATGTAGGTACAATTTTTAAAATCTTGGCTTATGAAATTTATTAAAATATCTTATTTTTTAATATCCGCAAAAATTTAATTCATTTTCGAAAATTTGTCTCAAAATATCTTAAGAATATTTCAGAAAATCAGAAAAATGTACTCTTTATATATTTGATACTGATAATTTTGATAATTAAAGAAGTTACAACAAGCCTTTATACTTTAAAAACTTTGAAAATGGTTTATATTCTGATTATTCGTCAATTACTCTTAAAATCAACAGAAATTTTGCAAATGTATAATTTTTACTGACTGATTTGATTACCTAATTACGATTAGAATTTAGAAGTTTATTTTTGAAAATTATATTTTAGGTATTCACTATTAGTAGGGTACTCGTGCTCGTATCATTAGGGTACTTGTGAGAGATAGAACTTTAAGTTCAAGAAAAGGTACCTACCTATATCTCAATAAAATTCAAGTCTTTTTAGGTAGAATATTATCTTAAAGCCAAAGTCTTTTGTACTATACCTATGCATACTTGTAAGTTATACGTTTTGCTAATACTTTGAGCTAATTGGAGCATTTATTTCCCCTCTTTAAAGCTTAGCATAATACTGCTGTACTGTAGAAATTGGGTATTGTTATTAAAAAGCTTTTTTAATATGACATAAATTCTAAATAAATCTAAAATTACCGTTTATTACAAGAACTTGTAATATAGTACCTATATTATAAGAATAAGGTAATTTTTTGCATACTCGAATTTGTACTTTAGAAAAAAGACGGAAAATATCCCCCTCAGTTAAATCTCCCAAGATGTTTAAAATTTACAAAGTATCATGCTATGAAAAAAATGTAAATCATGAATGCTTACAGAATTAAAATGATCTACTTATTTTATGACATTATTAGTAGATTCTTGTAGTATTATCAAAAGAGTTGACTTGGATGTCCTTGTATTTTTTGAAAAATATTTGTAAAAATATGATCATTATAATAAATTCTAAAATACAAGCTACTATTAGGTAAGTATAAAAGCGGAACATTGCCAAAGGCAAAAAAGAGTTTAGTTTACTCTACTTTGTATGTATATGAAATTATAGGATCCAGTATAGAATTCAGATTCGAATCAAATAATTTTATATAGGTACATACTACCATACTTTACATTTGAAAATTTATCCAGCAAATCTCAGACTAGAGTACTCGGATACAGTATAGTACAAGATAGAACTGAATTCATCCGGCTGTGACAGAATAATAGAGTCGTAATAATATATTCGAGTAAGGCAAAAAAATTATCTCACACAAGATACAAGAGCATCAAAGAGTCTAGAGTCTAGTAGGGATATTTACTTTTTATATTTATAGGCAATACACTTGTGCTTGTACTTGAATAAAGTTCTCGAAAGAAAAACCAAATGCCAAATGACTCAAAAGAGCATTAAAATAAGTTATTATACGAGGCTTTAACTTTAAAATCATCCAGTTAAGTTAGTAGCATTTACTCTTATATTGGGAAAAAGGCGAGGAAATAAGTATCCAAACTCAGAATAGATAGATTTATTTCGAGAATTTGAACCTATAAGGTATCGAATGTAAAATATCGATAATAAAATTTTTGCCTCAAACCGCAAATAAAATTACATACTAAAGATAAATATGTTCAAGTTTATTCAAATTCAAAATGTATTTTCTAATTCAGAAAAGTGATTCAATCACGATTTCTACATACCTACCTATATTATTACTATATTACTTACATTAAAATACCTATAGCTTATACTACGGCCATTTGGATAATCTGATACAAATTACTTTTCCTATTCAGAATATCAATTAAATTAATGCTTTACAAACAGTCGGCTGTAGAACAGGTGTAATATACGAGCAGGTTATTTGCATGTTTCTACTACAGATAGTAAGTACTATGTACTACTAAACAAAGTAGATATTAATGATATTAATGATGTTTCTGATATAAAAATCAATTGCCTACAATATATACTACAAATTCATGTTTGTTGAATACATGTATCTGATAAAATTGCGAGATGTTTCGAATGCTCAAGTTTATTTAAAGTTATTTAAATTCAGAACTAATCGTAAACAGTAATGGTAATAATAATACTACTCGTATGTAATACCTTTTTAGAATTCCATTTCACTATCCAAATTGATCGAATTTAAATTTCAAATCAATTTCTCCTGGGGTACTTGAATAGTCTGTCGACCTTACGGAATCGAGAAAAACTTAAAAAATACTTATACAATAAATGCACGATATATTGTGGCTTTAGTAAATTTTGAATTTACTAGTTGCAAGTGAAAGTAAAAGTTAGAATGCTGGAAATTCAAGTAGGTATATGATGTAAACACAAAAAGGGGATCTAAATTGAAAGTTTTTGATCCCTTAAAAAAGAAGAACAAAGTGGTATTAAAGGCGTGACCACGGTATTTTACACCATACTAGAAAATAGCCCACTTAAAACCAAGTATGTGTGTATTTTTTACACAAAAAATAAAACCTTTTATGTAAAAAGTTGATTAAACAAAAAAAATTCACTTTTGAGAGAGATAAACTTGTTCTAGGGCATACAGAATATAAGAGAACAATGTTTTCTAAGGGACTTATCTCGACCGAACAGACTGAAATTGTAGACTGACTGCTAAGCTCGTGACTTTGCTTTTGCTTCTGAGCCCATAGGCTTTATTTGCTATATGAGATGTAAAAATTTTTACTAGTATACTTATTTTGGTATTTTGGGTTATGTAAGTGTAAGAAAGTGTATGGGGAAAGGTATTATTTTCCAGGGATATTTTGTATGTATCCTGGAGAAATGGATTTGAGCATGTCGCTATCGACCCATTTGTACCAATACATAGTATAAAGTACTGGTACTGAATACAGGCCAAAAGTATGCTATAGATGCAGATAGGCTTAAAATGTACGAACGAGTGAACCCTTTGAAATTCCTTAAATATTATTCGACCCGTATTTTCTATCTTTAAGATATTGAATTTCAGTATGGGGAAATGATACACTTTCTCTATCAAATAAAGTCGATACTTTCTCCAGAAAAACTTCTTATTTTGTACTACTGATAGATACTCAGTACATATCAGATAGATTTCAGCACCCAGAATCTGATGAATGATGGAATAGTATCTTTTTTTTGTATTGGATAAGTTTCTTGAATTTGTCACAAAAGATCAGAGAATTTTCACTCTGATGAGATTTCGATTTCGAAAATCTAAAATTCCGAAGCCAAATTCCATGCCCTGTACACTTTTCAACTTGTCATCGCATTTTACTATTACTGAATACTGATACATAGTTATAGACATATTGATATTACTAGTATGTATTTCTCATATTTTCATATTTTTGCCAATTAAAACGAATCATTATTATACTTTTGTAGTAATAATATTGGGTAGAATATTTATATAAGCATGATTTCAATGATTTCAGTGATTTCAATAAAACTTGGGACTTTTTTCAGATATCAGAGTGAATCTATATTTTTTATTAAAAAATACTTCGAATAAATATCTACTACTCGTATTCTAAAAATACTAAACACAAATAACAACCTATTTCAAATCTATGCATATATAATGTATACATACATAGTACTTATTGTTAGATACTAGATAGATACAATTTTATTTTGTATAAAGTTCATTGATGTATGCACCTATGTTAAAGTTTTCTCATCTTGCTTTGAGGAAAAGGTCCTCTTACACTATTTGCGTCATTCGACTCAAATCAAAATCAAAATAATAATTACTGACTTTTAGCTTTATGTACATATTTGTGTATGTTGTAATGAAGGTAGAAAAGGTATTTAGGTATACTGGTTTACTATCTGTAGTCTGTAATTGTAAATCTGCAGCTTTATTTTACTAGTTACAACTTAAAAGAAAGTATTTATATAGTTGAAACTAATGGTAAGTAATTAAATGTTTGTCAATTTAAATTTGATTTAGGTACTCAAATGTGTGTTCTGGACAGGGAATCAAAGAATCGTTTATTTCTGTATTCTAACTAAACTAACAACCATAACCATATTGTAAACCTTCACATATACGTAGGTACATACAATGAAAGGTATCTAGTTTTGCTTTTATTTCGTTTATTTATAAAGACAGTTACAGATATATAAAAGACTATCAAAATTTTACTTTTTATTACATGTATCACGAATTTATACGAGTATAAAATATTTCTAGTTTAAGTCTTCATATCATCATTCATATCATTTATTATACACCTATACAATTAATTTTTGTTAAAACTACAAAAAACTTCAAATTTTTTTTCTGTCACTGAGAATCAAACAAGAATATATATTCTTATTCAATAAAGACAATAAGTAAGAAAGTATAATTTGAAATATTTTAAAGCATAATTTGGAGAACCTTGCTAAAAATTTTATACTAAAAGATTGACGAAAATCGGATTAGATTGAAATTTTGAAAAGTTAAAACCAAATATGACTAGGTAATTATTATTATTCATCTGACTTAAATATATGTATACATTTAGTGTACTTTGCGAACTTTGCGTAAAATTTAAAATCAAGTCAGTCTAGTTGATTATTTATGCAAAATTTAATTCTTAACTGAACCGAAAGAATAATATTTCTTTTATTATGAGGGAAATTTAAAAGTGAAATGAGCTGAATAATTGACTTGGCTTAAAATTTGAAATTTGCATAAAATGGTTGACTTAACTTTCACCACTTGACTTTTGACATTTATAAAAGACAAAGCAGAACACTTTACAAAACTCTTAAACTTATTCCTATTTAGCATTAAATAGGTCTAATAAATCACTCAAGATTTAATTTAGTGTAATATAATTTTAAAATATCTGTACAAGAATTAAGAATATCATATTTGTCTTTATATACTGTACTGTACTTACTCTACTACTCCATAGTACTAGTACTTACCTATTTGTAATTTGCACTGTAAGTTACTATACATATTTTATCAATAAATACATACCCTAATTAATAAATTAATAGCTTATCAGAGTACATATAAAATGTATCTACATGTCATGTGATGAATATGATAAAAATATACATCATAATCATAATAAGTAATTTAAAGGTTCATAGGTATTAGATTCTGCTATTGTGCTCACTCTTCAACTTTGCTTCAACTTTATCTGTCTGTGTCTATATGTCTGCCTTTTTGTCAAATGAGAAACTCAAATGAGAAAAATCAAAAATCAAATTTAATTATATTATTAAATAATCAAATATTATTATTTAATTATTCTCTAGCTCTAGATGTAATTGATGACAGAGATTCAGAATTTGACCACTTTTACCCAGATCTTGGGTCACAAAAACTGAACTGGGATAATATATGATGTGATGTATTAAACACTTACCATTAGCTAAGAAGCTAAGCTAATAATTAGCTAAAAAGTAGTTAATTATATCCAAGTTTTTTTTACAAGTCAGATTTTGAATCGAATGGTTCAATACAATACAATACAATTCAACTTGAACTTGAACTTGAATACAACTTGTGAAAATGTGCGTGCAATTATTTGGCCTAGTCAGTGTCAGTATACTCTTAGATTATATGAATATGAATATAAAAATGAAATGACTTATAGTTTTATCATTTAATACAGTACTGACTCTGAAAATGAGTACTGTACTGATTACCCAAATCTCAATCATATGCTAGTCCACGTGAAATCCAGGCCAAAATTGGGCTTTTCAAAGCTGAATTAGTGTAGATACTACATTCCTGTTCCTGAACTGATACGATAGAATAGAAATAGAAATAGAGAATAAACCCTATTCAATAGAATAGAGATAGAGAAAGTCTTGAGAAAGAGAATCGAAAAGAAAATCGAAAGATTCTTCATTCTAGAAATACCCCACAGTTCTCGTGTAAGTCTATCGAGGTTTTAAATAATGCAGAAATGCTCACACAATTTTTAAAATTCTTTGTTTTTAACAAACTTTGTTAAAAAAAATAAAAAAAGTTACAAATTACAAAAATCAAAAAGTACCTATATATTGATTCGTTAAATTAAAATTTAAAAGTTAATTAAAGGTCAAAGGTCATTAAAATGTCATCAGTCTACAACACTGTGGATGTCCACAGTGAGATCTTCACGCCCAATGAATTCCCCGTTGAGATCCTGGAGATAGCGAAACAGAAGGATATCATCGCATCTTGCTTGTCACCTGCCTCCAAGCAATTCTTGACATTTATGCTCTTTCAGGAATATAAATACAAGTAAGTTATCTTTAATTGTACATTGCACATAATTATGTTGCCTATACTTCTGATATTTCAGAGCTTTCAGCTCTGGAAATCTTTGTTTGTATGTATTGCTTGAGAAAATTGAGACCAAAATCGGGGTTTTCAAAGCTGTAAAGTAAATGATTAGATTTTTATTTTACATATCTGTACATTGCATTGCACTTCACTGTCATACAATTTGGGTGACCTCATTGCCCTGTGTCATTAGATTACAAATTGTCAGTTTTATGTTAGGTTTCAGTTCAGTTTCAGGTTCTCTGTAACTGTAAATAGTCAAGATTAGTTTTTTACCTTACCTTTAACATTCAACTGGATACATAAAACCGTTTTAAAAATTTTTTACTATCAAAGCAAATCTAAAATGAACCATGTTTTTTTATATCTTATAGGGCTGATGGTATATCAATATACATCAATAATTCAATTGATGCGAAAGAATTCGAAGATGATGCTAAAGACGAGAAATCAAATCCAGAACATGACCAAGATCAGGAAGAAGATGCTGAAGATTATGAATTCCCTGATTACAATAATGATGCTGAACAAAAATTGAAGGCATTAGAAATGAAAAAATCTTTATCCTGTTTAACATCGTTGAAAACTTTGTCAAATATTCCAACCATTTATTACAGAGGACATGAAGATGATCACAAAGTTAATAGATCTGATTTTGTCAAGCCTTGTATAATTGTTTGTAATTCGAAAAGCTTCTGTAAATTACTACAAACTTCTCAGCTGAAGGAACATATAAAATTAGTTGTAATTGAGAATGTTAATGTTGCACTTATTAATGATAATTTTCAAAAGGATTTATTGGAAATTTTTAGCATTATACTAGCCATCAATAAGAATCAAAAGGACCAAATTCGAACAATTTTATTGACAGTTTCATTGTTGCATTATTATGGGAGTCAGTCGAATGGATTTTGGAAATTGAAAGAATGTTTTGAGAGACTTAAAAATTTATGTGGAACAAAGGTTGATACAACTAGTTCTATTGTATCGATTCTTAAATATAGCCCTGTGCCATTGGAAAAAATCATCCCTTATAAAAATGGTGTTTTTACAAAAGAAGCTATCGAACTTTCAATTGAAGCAAAGAGATATATTAATGACTTAAAAATAGTTTTATTAAGGCATTATTTTAATGCTGCTGATTTATTTGGAGAACTTGCAATTACTGGCGAGGAAGATGAAGAATCTATAGCGTATGCTGCTGAACTTGCGAGAATTCCAAATCCAGTAAAAGAGCCTCTTGAGGTTATAGAACGTTTTTTGTCGATACTTGAACGATATGGTCCATGGTAAACAAGACAAAGCATTTAAGCATATTACAATTTCATCATTTTGCATTTCAATTTATTTTATAGGGCTGCTAATCGAGCTCTTGTGCTTTTTAGCATTTTAGTAGAAAGGCTTAAAGTGAGGACGCCATACGGTAAGTTTTTAATAATTAATGATTTTTATAAATTATAGAAATAGAAATGAAATAATACATTATAGGGCATAAGTTGGTACTTATTATTATTATATTATTAAATACCTTACTTAATACTAATACATAAGCATAAAGTACAACTACATTTTAACAGATGGTTTTTATTTTTTCTTCAGAGAGGCATTACGTTCTTCTTGGATTACGTAAGTACTTGAAACAATTCTAATATAACTTTCACATGATACACTATATTGTTATTACACATTCATTTATATTTAATAGTTCAAACAAGATTACTTGTATTACAATCAATTTTTGAGGAAGCCTTTGAATCTTATGAACCAATTCAAGTTTTAGAAAAATTCTCAAGCGCAAAGCTAAACGCACTTTTAAGTATACTTCGACGTTTCGATCTGAAAACTCAACAAGATGTTAGAAGACAACAGTTATCTCCCACAGCCACAGCTACTGAAAATCCTAATCATAATGATGAAGATGACGACGATGAGACTTGCATTGAACCACCAGTACCAACTCCAAAACTATTATCAAGAGCTGCCAATAGAAGGAGAAACATGGCAAATAAAAAAAGACAACATTCGAATGAACCAGCAGCTCAACAAGTTTCGGTCTCAACAGATTTATCGCCATTATCTAAAGCTGTTAGTGAAGACGGAGAAGGATCATTACCATCTCCCGAAATAAAAACTCCTAATCCAGTTAAAGTGATTCGCCAAAGCAAAAAAAATACAAAACCAAATAAATCAGATGAAAATCCTTTATGTGCTCTTGTCTTACTTGAAGATCGATTTGATGCTAAAGTGATGTAATTACTAAATTTTTATTCTTATTCTTATTTTATACTTTTATACTTTTATATTTTCTTAATTATTTTGTTTTTAGATTTCACTTTTTAAAAGAAGCTGCTTTAAGTGATCCGAATCTAATTGGCTTAAATCCAACAATTGCAGTTTGCTCAAATCCAGAATTTCATAAAGATTCTAGAGAAGCCGAACTTGATTATAAGAAAAGAGAAGAATGTCTAAGAAAATTTAGATATAGGGAAGCAAATCTTCTTGTCGGAACATCTCTACTTGATGGAATTGAATTGCCAAAATCAAATTTAGTGATTCGCTTTGATTCTTCTAAATCATTTCAATCTTACATGTTTTCAAAGGGGAAAGCACAAACCTTAGATGGTAACATTTTTTAACTTAAATTCGCAGAATTACGGATATAATTAATTAGGTAAGTACTGATTAATTTTTTAAAATTTCCATTGCAGCTGAATATTACATATTTACCGAGTCGGAGAAATTATCATCAACCCTTAATCAGTTAGCAGGTTACAAATTAACTGAAGATATTCTACTGGAGAATACAATAATTCCTAAAATTAATGTGACCAAAAGTATTGAAAATACAAAAGAAGAAGCGCATTGGAATAATTTAATACCACACTTTCATTCAGCTAATTTGTCTAATTCAATATCAATTATAAATCGTTACTGTGCTCGTTTACCATCAGATACATTTACTCGTTTAACGCCATTATGGTCGATTTCTGAATCAATTTCTGAAGGTAAAGGAAATGAGATTAGTAAAAAATTGTATACTTGCACATTACGTCTACCAATTAATTCTCCAGTCAAATGGCCAATTCAGGTTTGTGTTTGTTGATATTTTATTGCCTCAAGTAGCTAATCTTATAATTTTTTTTATTAAAGGGTATATCAATGCCTAGTGAAAAATTGGCTAAAAGCATGGTTGCTCTACAAACCTGTAAAATTCTTTATGAAAATCATGAATTAGATGACCATTTAATGCCAATTGGAAAGGAAGGAATAATTCAAGAGCCTGATATTGAAATTCCACTTACAATAGCAGAATCTGAAGATGAATTAATGAACTCTGAAGAATTTCGTCCAGGGAGCACAAAAAGACGTCAATATTATGACAAACAAATAGCTCCAGAATTAACTAAATGTTTAATAACTAATAAGGAAAAGAAATTTTTTCTTTATTGGATCAATCTTTTACTTACATGTCCAATACCAGAAGAACAAAATACAAGGGGAAGAAAAGTACACCCACCAGAAAAAGCGGTATGTAAAATTTTTATTTAAAAAAAGTAATTACTCAAGTCTCAGTCTCAAACCTATTTATTTTTAAATGTGAATTCTAGAATCAATGGTTTGGATTTATTTTATCAAATGAATTGCCACAAATTCCACCATTTCCAATTTATACTCGCTGTGGAGAAGTCCGTGTTCAAATCTTAAGAATTAATAATGATGGGGATAGTGTTCCACAAACATTAAATGAAGAGCAGTTGCACAAAATTTCAGCCTTTCATCATTATACATTTACTTCTGTTTTAAGACTTGATAAATATTTTTCCTTTTTCGATCCAAACTCAGCCGAAAGTTCATATTATATACTTCCGTTAAAAAAGGTCGAGAGTACACCAAGAGCGGTAATTGATTGGGAATTTATTGATAAAATTTGGAAAGCAAAGGAAACTACTAGACCACCATCGAAAAGCAATGAAGATAGAAAAGACTTTATTTTTCAAGAAGATGCGTATTTAGATGCTGTTGTAATGGTAAGTCAATATTTTACAAAATATATTTATATTAAGTACCCTACTTAAGTTAAAAATGGGTTGTGCGTGAATATGTACTTTATTTTTACAGCCTTGGTATAGAAATCATGATATTCCTCAATATTTTTATGTTGCTGAAATTACAACAAGTTTAACACCTAGATCGCAATTTCCAGGATGTGAATTTAAAACATTTGAAGAATATTATGAGAAAAAATATAACATACTAATCCAAAATAATGCTCAACCACTTTTAGATGTAGACCATACTTCGGCTCGACTTAACTTTCTTACACCCCGATATGTAAATAGAAAGGGTAAATAAAATAATATAAATATTTGCATGACTTATTTTTAAATTAACGGTTCTATATATTTAAGGCATGCTGTTGCCAACAAGCTCAGAAACAACAAAAAAAGCCAAAAGGGAAAATCTTGAACAAAAACAAATTCTTGTTCCAGAGTTATGTGCTATTCACCCATTTCCAGCAAGTCTTTGGAGGCAAGCTGTTTGTTTACCATGTATACTTTATCGAATGAATATTTTACTACTTGCCAATGATATAAGAACAAAAGTTGCTTCGCAAATTCACGGGTTGGGAAAACCAAGATTAGATATTGATATTATTTGGGACCCTCTTAATTTTGGTTGGAATTTGAGTGATATTATTCAACTTTCTTCAAATAATTGTATACAAGATGCTGAAGAAGCTCCAGTTATTGCTAATTCGAATGAGATAAAATCTGAAGAATCATTTATTGAGGAGATAAATGATGAAGAATTAGAAGAAAAGATTAAAATAGACAAGAAGGGAACAAAAGAAAAAGAAAGCAGTAAAAATGAAAATGAAAACGAAAAGAATGAAGAAGAGAAAGAAATTAGTGGCTTTGCCAAAGCTGCCAAAGAAGCCATACCATTGGGGATTTCAATTGGTGAATCATTACTTTCGAACGACAAATTTGCTGGGTGAGTCAGAAATTATTTTATATCAGTCGCAAACGTATTGATAACATGAATCAATCCTATTTTTATCCTTTTATATTTTAGAAAATCTGCAAATGAAATTTTAAGTGAAAAATTAAAATCTTTAAGACCACTTCAGTTAGAAATTGGTATGTGGAGTAATGAAATGTTTGCATCTCCTGAGTCAAAACCAAACGATATACCAAAAGCAAAAGTAAATAAAGAGGAGATTGAAGATGATTTTGATGAAGATGAAGACGAGCTTCTTGACCCAAATGTAGCTTTACCATCAAATCTTACAATGTTAGATAAAAATTGGGCTTGGGGTGGAAGATCAAGACTATTTAATCATAAAGTTCATAGAGCATTATATGGATCACCTACACATTGGTAAAGTTCTTTAACCTTTAATAATACTTTGTTTATATATAGAGCCATTTATATTTAAAGCTTTTTTATATACATAGGGGAGATGTATGGGATGAAGGTGCATTTGTTCCAATCGAAGATTTAGAAGCAACTAATTTTGATGATTTTGGAGAAAATGCTTCAATTACCTCAGATATGAGTCACTCATCAAATGAATCATTTTTGGACGAGGAAAACAATCTAAAAATTCAATTTCATAATGGCAACACAGCTGAAGCTATGGACAAACGCAAGTTTACACATTTTGATCATCGACATGATGATGAAATGATGCCAACTGAGGAAGAATGGTGGAAAGAATTAAATCATAGTAAAGAAATTGAGCTAGAGGTAGAATTTGATGAATTAGCGGAAAGTAGGGCAAAAGAATTTACAAATATTATACCATGGGACTTAATTCCAAATCTCCCTGAAAGAATTCGAAAAAGTTCAGCATTAAAAATAGCAACTAATGCTGAAACTGACGAAGCAAAAATAGAAGATATGAATAAAACTCGAGCAGATCCATATTATGAAAAACTTTTTAATTTAACCGATTCGAAACCACCAACATTATTTCCTGAATCGGTTGATTTTAAAAAAGATGTAAAGCTTGAGGGAGTAAAAGAAAATCAATTTTCATTTGATTATCAGCCATCATTATCATCACATCCTGGACCAAATCCTTGTCAAATTTTGCAAGCTTTTACAATGTCAAATGCAAATGATGGTGTTAATTTAGAAAGATTAGAAACAATAGGTGATTCTTTTCTTAAATACGCAATTACCGCATATCTCTTTTGCAATTATCCAAACATACACGAAGGAAAATTAAGTAAGTATCAAATACACATATTTTTTCAAATAATAGCATTTTAATTACGAATTTTTTATAATAATTTAGGCCATTTAAGATCAAAGCAAGTAAGTAATGTTCACTTGTATCGTCTTGGTAAACAAAGAGGTCTTGGTGGACTAATGGTTGCAGGTACAATTTTTATTTAAAAAATGCAAGAATTCCTTTTAATCTCACTTTTTAATAGCAAAATTCGAACCCCATGATAATTGGCTTCCTCCTTGCTATCACATTCCAAAGGACTTAGATAAAGCACTCATTTCATCAAAAGGAAATTGTTCAATGGCTCAAGCTAAAATTCTAAAAGATTTACCTCCTAATGAAATTGAAAATGCTTTACGAGAGAAAAATTTTAAATTAGATTCGGATTTTGTTCCTTATAATATAGTTACCCAACAGTCTATTCCTGACAAATCGATTGCAGATTGCGTAAGTCCAATAATACGGAGTATTATAGCTCTGGGAATTGTTATTGTTATTGTGCTGTTTATTTGAGTGTCAGAGTTTAAATGTCAGTGTCAGTTAGGCATTTTGATAAAATAATTTTTTAATTTTTTAGGTTGAAGCACTCATCGGATGCTATTTAACATCAACAGGCCCACACGGTGCACTATTATTCATGAGTTGGTTAGGTATGAGGGTATTGCCAAGTTCAATAATTTCAAAGAATATGATTGAGAAAATAAGAAACGAAAATCCTCAAGAAGAATTATTTTTTATGGATATTAATGAAGATAAAGTTCACATGTTTAGGAAATTGCCTCCACCAAAATCACCACTTTTAAGATTTTCAAATGACTGTGAAATAAAGCTGAAAACATTATTGAAAGGATATGATCAATTTGAAGGTAAGAATTTAGAAGAAATTTTCATTTTAAGATAAATTTTTTATTTAATATTTTATTTAATTTAATTTAATTTAATCCATTATAAATTTGAAGAATCGATATCGTACAAGTTTAGAGATCAAAGCTACCTACTACAAGCATTTACTCATGCGAGTTACTCGACAAATAATTTGACTGATTGTTATCAAAGATTAGAATTTTTGGGAGATGCAATTCTGGATTATTTAATAACAAGACATTTATATGAAGATTCGAGATGTCATTCACCTGGATCACTTACAGATTTAAGATCAGCGCTTGTAAATAATACAATTTTCGCATCTTTGGCTGTTAAAAATTCTTTTCATAAATATTTCCGTCATTCATCTCCTGGAATCTCAACTGTTTTGCAAAAGTTTGTCGCATTTCAAGAATTACATGGAAATACATTAACACAAGATGTAAGAATAGAAATATAATTTAATATAATTCTTTTTGTACTAAATAATATTTATTTTAACTTTGAACTAAATATTCTAGTATTATTTAATGGGAGAAGATGAATGTGAAGAAGCTGAAGATATAGAAGTGCCTAAGGCTCTAGGTGATGTGTTCGAATCTGTTGCTGGGGCTATATATTTGGACTCTGGGATGTCTTTAGATGCTGTGTGGAATGTCTATTATAGAATCATGAAAAATGAAATTGGTGAGAACTAAACTTTAAAACACAAACCTTTAGTTTAAATTAAAGAACCTTTATACCTATAATTATCTTTTCTTTAGAATTATTTTCTGAAAATGTTCCAAAATCTCCAATTCGTGAACTACTTGAACTCGAACCTGAGTAAGATTTCATATTCTTATTATATTAATTTATCTTAAACAATTACTCATTCATTACCTATTCCTTTTATATTTTAAATTTTTATAGAACTGCTAAATTTGGAAGACCTGAAAAATTGATGGATGGTAGAAGAGTTCGTGTTTCAGTAGAAATATTTGGGGTGGGAGTCTTTAAAGGAATTGGTCGAAATTACCGAATTGCAAAATGTACCGCTGCAAAATGCGCTTTAAAACATGTGAAAAAATTAAGACATAGATAAGCCAATTTGTTTTAATTTTTATCCAAAATTGTTCATTTTTTATTTAATAGGTAATAATAATAATGAATTAATATTCTTGAACTTTTTCTCTAAAAATAACCTGTTTACTTTGAATTTGAAATACCTACATAATTTTGTTAAACTTTTTGTGAATCTTGTCTTTTTGTAAATATTATTATAATTGTATTAAAATTTTTGGTTAATCAAATTAATTTCTTTAGCAAAAAGTTGTATATTTTTATATATTAGTTATTGATACATATTATTACTAAATACTATAATATTCTTATTATTGTTCGTTAATTTTCTACAATCTCTAAACTAATTTATCTCAAGTCTCAGTTTATTGAGTAATTCTAAATATGAGTAAAACAGATAAATCAATTCATATCTTTCCTCTCCAGGTTTTTAGAAATGAATATCATAAATTTTACCCATAAAATAGATTCTCCTCTAATCACATTTGACTTGCTTTTATTATAATAAAGTTTCTATAATACTTATTCTTAACACGACTATAGTTAGGATTAGATTTAGGTAATCTTAATAATAATTACTGAAAGGTAGCTAGCTAAAGATGTTTATTTATCCATATATTTAAGGAGTTCTTTTTCCATTTCCATTGGATCCGAGGTCGTAGCATATCTTGCTTGAATATTTCCATCTTTGTCCATTATAAATCTACGATACGATTATTTCAATTAGATTATTAGATTTACAGTATTTTCTTATTCAGTGAAGAAAATAAAAATAATAATAATTTAGGCTTTAGGTATTTTAAATTTATTTACTTTGTCCAATTCCACTTGATGAAACTACCCAGTGTGCCGCCTTGTTTTGATTTGAGATACTTCCATATCGGATGTGTTTTACTAAATTATAATAAATAAAATTTTAATTTATTGGTAATTAAAATAATTGTAGTATTTGTAGTTTGTACTATACTTATAATAAGTATAAGAGTAAGAGGTATAAAACCAAGTTAAAGCTACCTAGCTCATAACGATTTGCGTTGTAGGTAGTAAGTAGGTATTAGGTATGGTATATTATTTAAAAGCAAAAGATAAATTGATCTTTTCATATACAATTTTAATTTTACCTTCCATTAACATCAATCTTTGAACTCAAATCCCAATGAACTCCATAGCCTTCAGCAAATTTTTTAATTTCAGCTTCTGTGCCTGGTTCTTGACTGCCTATTGAGATTGAAATAGGTAGGTAAATTGTATTTAGGTCATATTTAAATAGTTCATTTTCTTACCGAATTGATTACAAGGAAATCCTATTATTCTTAGACCCTTAGATTCACTGTACTTGTTGTACAGCTCGGTCAACTGAAACAATTTTTATTTTAGTTTAACCATCATTAATATTAATTCACTTAAAATTATTATCATTAATTTGACGATTTGGTATCTTAAGATCCAGCAGTATATTATGATGATCATATTTACCTGCGTATAGTTGACCGGGGTCTTCCCTCATTTGGACGCCGCATTGGTCAAAATTGTGACATGACCCCTGTACTTTTCCATTGACACATTATTTCCATCAATATCAATGTAACTCAAGTTGTAAATCGACGACGCTCCATCACCAACTCCTGCCTATACATAGGTAATCAAAAATTAAAAATATATTTCAAATTCATATAAAAAAAGCGATTTATCTTTATCTTTTTATACATACCATTTTGTTATTCGCTTCTTGATAAACGATGCCAGTCCCAGTTCCTGAAGTAGCAAAAAAGATTCCTTTTTTACTAGGTTGTTTTGGAATGAAAGAACAACAGCGACTGAATAATATGCGAGTATCTAGAAATAAAAATATAAGTTATTCAATTAGGTTGGGTAATAGGCAATAGGGTATTATTATTATATTAAAATCATTAAAATTATTTATTAATAATAGATAAATAAATATTATTAGGTACGAAGTACGACTACAATGAAATAAATAATTATATAGCATAAGGATACTACAATTACAATGGAAACCCTCTATCACGAACTAACTTGACAACGAATCTCTTAAAAGTCCTTTCAATAAAGATATTATATATATAATATCTTATTATTAGATATTATAATATCTAATATCATATATTGAAATATGTATTAGGTAATTATTATAGGTTAACAAAACCTGTATGCTATGCTCGTTAATGCTCGTTATAGAGGGGTTCCAGTTCCAATGCACTTAAATAATAAAATTTCAATTATAAATTATAAAGCATTTCTAAGTCTATGACTTATCTAAGGTATGTATTATGTACTTAAAATAAAAGTAATAGGCAATATTATATATTAATTACCTACCTTAATTTATTTATTACCTACATCAATTCTACTACTTTTCTACTTGTTCGAGTTGGTTGGATAGTTGAAGTTATCAATTCAATCAATAATCGAGCTCTCCAATTTTGATAGATATAGTATAGGTAGTAGGCAACACAATATGTATATCAATATCAATTTCAACTCATGCAATGCAATTTAACTATAATCTTAAAAACAAACTAAACAAATAAAAAAAAATCAATTAGCAATATAGGTAATTACATTAACAAATTATTAAATATGATAGAGAAATTATAAGAGAACTAGATAGTCAAGTGAAAGGTAAAAGAACATGCAAAAATAGTATCGTTAGTTAGAACATTGTTTTATATGAAATTAATAATACTACATAGAGAGAGAGAGAGGTACTTAATTACAATGACACTAGGTATAATATAAAATATAAAATTAGATAAAAAAGACAATGACATGATAAAAAGTATATCAGATTAGGTAGTTTAGATATAATTTAATTATATTATGATTATGTGAAGGCCGAAAGCCGAAGGCAATTATACTGTATATTAGAGTAGTCGAAGTCGAAGTCGAGTCTAGGCCTAGAATTCCTATGAGAATGAATTAAAAAGTCTTCGAAGTCTTTTTATGTAATTACTAATTACCTAGTTAGTTAAAGGCTAAAATCATGGCTTTCATAGCTGATTTACTAATTGCACTTTATAAGCTAAAAAAGCGAATTACAATTTACTTTACAATTACAATTTGCAATTAGGTTATACTTTTATACAAATACAATGATAAAAAGCAAAAACTATAAAATTAAACTAAAAACTTACTTACATGAAGAGGATTGCATTTACGTAGCTTCTTGCTTAACTTCACTAAATGTAATTAGGAAGGAACAGTAATTATTGTAGCCTGTAGCTAAATATATACCTAATTGTTAAAAAGTTAATTGTTGATTTGACGTGCGTAAATTAAAAATTAAAATGACCTTCAAAATAAATGAAATGACTGATGAAATGAAATTCCGCTGCGCTTCTTTTGAATTTTTGTTTTTTGTGTATTTCTAAAACCTAGAGAATCTTGTTCCAATTTTAAAAGCTAGAATTTTGTTATTACCAACAACACAGCAGAATAGAGGTTATTCGATTCTCCGGTTTTTTTCAATCCAATTTTTGGACAATTCTTCTTCTTCATCGGTAAACAATTATAATTACCTACTAATTGAGGTCTAGCACTAGCAGCCAGGTCCAGTATCAGAATGGATGATGAGGCTGAAACCTACAAAATGTGGAGGGTTCGTAAAACCATTATGCAGGTAATCATATATTATTTTACATATAAAAAAAGCCTGGATCTGGAATTCTGGATTGACAATCATCCAGTTCCAGGATATATTTAATATTTAGTATGTAAATTCTTTGTATATCTTTTAAAGCTCTGCCACGACCGTGGATACTTGGTAACACAAGATGAATTGGACCAGTCTCTCGATGATTTTAAAGCACAATTTGGAGATAAGCCGAGGTTAGCATTTTAGCATACATTTTCATTTCATTTTTAATTAAAATTCATTTAAGTTCAATTATTAAAGGTTTACAATACAATTTGTGTTTTTTTATAGTGAGAGAAGGCCCGCTCGATCAGATTTAATTGTACTTGTAGCTCATAATGATGATCCAACAGGTATTATTTGTTAAATTATATTGATAGGTGCAGTATTATAATGTAATGTAATTAATAAATTTTTTTAATCATTTAATTTTAATTCTGCTCTAAAAAGCCGAGTTTGACCTCACTTTTACACAAATAAACTTGTGTAAAAATGAGGTAAACATTTAGTTAAACTTAAATTTTTCTTTTGATAGATCAAATGTTTGTGTTTTTTCCTGACGAACCAAAAATAGGAATAAAAACTATTAAAACGTATTGTCAAAGAATGCAAGAAGAAAATATTCATCGAGCAATCATTGTAGTTCAAGCTGGTAAGCTGTTTATTTTATTTTATTTTGTATTACATTACGTTAATAGCAATCATATAGATAACATTTTTTTTATTTTTAAAATAAATTATCTATTATAAAGGTATGACACCGAGTGCAAAACAGGTACCTAAGAATTAAATTACAATTAAATATTTAGTTGAAATGAAATGAAATTTGTATTTTTTCCTTCAGTCTTTAATAGATATGGCACCTAAATATATTTTGGAGCAGTTTCTCGAGTCAGAATTGCTTATTAACATAACTGAACATGAATTAGTAAGAATATAATAATAATATAATTTAAACTTTTATTACGACCGACCATATTCAAGTTTAAAACAAACTCTTTATTTCGTATTTTTTCAAAGGTTCCTGAGCATGTCGTAATGACAAGTGAAGAAAAACAAGAACTGCTAACTCGATAGTAAGTAACTAACTTTTATTTCATCCTTACCCTTAATAATTTGACTAACAAAAATAGAGTTAGAAAGATTTTTCTTATTTTTGATTTGAGTTTTTTTTAACTAAATTACCTAATTTCTGTAATTAGTAAATTAAAAGAAAACCAATTGATGCGAATTCAAGTTGGGGATCCAGTTGCTCGGTATAGATTATTATGAAATAATAATTATCTAATGGTTTTGATTTCGATTTTAATAACAAGACTTTACTTGCTTATTTTAAATATAGATATTTTGGTTTAAAGCGTGGAACGGTATTATATTTTAACATTTAAAACTAAACCTTAAAATTAGATTTGAAAAAACTAAAATATTTGGATTTGACTTTGACTTTTTTTTGTGTTTTAAACTAAAATAATTAACAAATTATTTCTTGCAAATAAGTATAATCCATTTTATTTTCAAAGTAAATTAAAAGAAAATAACTTGGCAAGAATTCAAAAGTCAGATCCAGTTGCAAGATATTTTGGTCTTCAAAGAGGACAGGTTTTTTCCTCAAAATTAATTTTTAAACATACCTATGTAAATATTTATTTATATTTGAAAAGGTTGTCAAAATTATTCGACCATCTGAGACTGCAGGAAGATACATTTCTTATCGTCTTGTGTGTTAATATAAAAATTTCATTTTTTTATTGTATATTACTAATATTATATCCTTTTTTATACTATTCTCATTACTGTACTGATACAAAAATGAACCTTTTACAAAATAATAATTCAGGATTAAGTTTAAATTATAAAGCTGTGCTTATTTGCACAAATTTCAGAATTTTAAATTGTAAAATTAGATCAATGTCAAAATTTCTCATTTGTCTAAAACTATGTCTGTCTGTATGTATTAAAGTAAAGGTTCGTTTAAGTTTAAAATATCTCTTAATTGAATTTAACAAAATAATTCAAAATTCTTTCTACTTACTATTTATGCTTATTATTAGATTAGGGTACAGTTTATATAGGTATTATTTTTTAAAGATTGATAGTAGGTATGTATAGGTACTTTTATTGTGTCAGGGCTAAATTATTTTTACGGACTTCCAATCGTTTTATATCTTCTAGTTCTTGTTGCTTTTTGATTTTCTCCTCTTCGATTCCTTTCCATACTGTATCAGCTAAAATAAAGGATTTAGGTAATTAGATTACCTATGTTATATTAATTGTAAAGGTCCTTTAACTATATCGAATTGTGTTTGTTGGTTCGATAAATTTATTATTTTGATTTTTACCTCTTTTAATAGTATCCAAAATTCCAATATAAATTTTACTCGATTTGTTGAATTTTTTAACCTTATTTGCCCCCATATGTATTTCAATCTCAGTTTCTTTTCTCTCGACCTTTTCCATACTGCCCAGATTTTGTGATTGAGTTTGAGTAGATGGATTGCGCTTTTTATTTGGGTTATTGATAGGCAGACATTTTATTTTGTGACCAGGATTTCTTTTGTATTCTTCCATTTGCATCTTCATCTGATATTCTTCTTGCGTCATTGCAGGTATAAGGAAACCATGAGGTGGTTGAACTAGGTTTGTATTTCTTCGAATCTTTTTCTTTGCTGGAATGTTCTTTGAATTTGAAACATTTACTGTGAGTGATGGGCCTTTTCGATCACATACTTTTGCTTTTTCACGAATCCCACTAACAATCCTTCTTTTAATATTTGACACTTTCTCTGCTTTCCTAATTTGCTTTTCTCGGTCAAAAAAATCAGTAAGCCTATATCATTAAAAATTAAATCATCCATTAGATGCTCAAATATAACTAGTGTAAATAGGGATTACCTTGTAGACAAGTTTTTTTGATATTCAGTTTCCCAATCTTCATCTAAATCTTGTCGACTTATTTGTTTTTCTAAAAATTCTCCTAAAAGTTCAAGTTGTTGTGCTTCAACTTCTGAAGTTGTGCTTGGTACACGTGTTAAAGCATATTCTCTCAATTTATCTTTGATCAACTTATAAAAAGCAATTGAATCAGTTTTCTTTATATTTACAGCAGGCTTAATTGGATTGCTATAACTTGCGGAATCAGACGAGATCAGGTTATTATTCGTATCTGTATCTTTAGCAGTAGTTGTATTTGTAATTGTAGATACTGGTGTTGGTATAGTTGTAGTAGTTGTAGGAGTATCAGTACATGTAGCAGGAGATATAACATGCTGTTTTAAGTAATTTTCCAAAATTTCTGATGATGTTCTTTCAGATAATTCTTTATTGTACATTTGCTTTTGCATGAGAACATTTCTCAATTCTTCAGTAAGATCTTTAATTTCTTGTTCTTGAATATCCTTTTTAGTTTCAATTGCTGAAGATTTAGGTGGAGAAAAAATTGGAAATGGTGATTTCATTTTTCGATGTTTTGGCCATTCCTCTAATTCCTTCTGCTTTTTAGCTGAAAGTGGAGTTTGAATCGAGTCTGATTTTTTAGATTGACACTTTTTATCAGCAAATGCTTTTGCTTGTGCCTGTTGCTCTTCCTTGTTGTAAAGTTGTTCAATAGCTGGAGGACTATTAACGAATGCTTGTTCAATTAAGGTTCTTTGTTGTGGAGTTATTAAGGCACGCTGTTGTTGAGAGCCCATTGAAGAATATGATTCATCACTTAAAAATGGACCTCCTTCTGGCAATTTTGACATGAGGTTTGGTTCAGTTAGTCCTGCATTCTGCATTAAAGCTATTGGACTTAATTTCTCTTCAAATTGTTTTTGAGGATTTGCATTCAATAATTCTTGATTTTTTTGAATCATCATTTGCATCTCCAGCAGTTGATTTTGATTCATATCGAATCCAAAATTTTCAGGACCTTCAATTCCAATTGACTGCTGTTGTTGGATATTCCCCATAATATTTCGGTTATTGTAACGATTTTGGAAATAAACCTTTTTAAAAATTATAAAAATTACCTATACATATAATTCAGTGCCAGTTTTAGTTACTATATGTAATGTATTACCATATTATAGGTACTTAATGCATATGAGTTATTGCCATTGCTATATAATGTATGTAATATGTATAGGCTGTAGTTCAGTAGGTATTTACCTCCTTGAGTAGACAATTTGGATGAATCTGGATTCGATCGACATATTTAAAGTGTGTACCGAAAGCTTGGTAGTTGAAATCTTCAAGATCAATTTCAACCAGGTTCCATCCTTTTTCTAATTGCAAAGGTACCCAGAGAATTTTATTTTCGTCCAAAAACGTTGAATGAATTGGTGTGCAGATCATAAAACGTCTAACTTCATTGCGACTATCAACAATTGAGATTTGAAATGCAAATGGTCTTTTGAACATTTGCTTCATCATTATGACAAGTAAGGGTAGATGAATTTTAAGTGATTCATTTGAAGCGACCCTTGGACCTATGAAATAACATTTTTGTTGGCTATTACTTTTTTTAAAGATAAACAGAAATGATAAGTAGATAGAAGCTTTTTTTAAAGGTTTTAAAATTAAATCAATAGTTAATACTCACAATGAATAGCCGTAAGAGTAATCCATGACGGACGTTCAGAGGAGAGTTCAAGCCATTTTCTCCCTAAAAATACAACCAGTTTAAAAATGATTTTAAATTGAAATCCAAACATTTTACTTACCATGAGGTCCGATCCTCCTTACTAATCCACGAAGTATCTGATCAGATAAGATAATATAAGGTATTTAGATATTTTGGCAATTTTAAGCTCAAAATTTTACAATTTTTTTTCTTTTCTTACTCTTTTATCCCATTTCTCTAGGGTATAAACGTTATTTACATCAAGAAGTGTGACAAATTCAGGGCCATTTGAAGAATTGACTGATTGTGCCACCCGTGCCCCAAAGTTGTCAATTTTTTGAAGAATTTCTTCTGGCTTTTCCGGTTCAGGTTGTTTATATTCTTCAAGTGGTATTGTAGCCCCAACTTTTAAAGACTCTGCTATTCCTTTATCTGTAGCAGAATTCATTTTACTAATAGACTAGAATTTTGTTCATTTAATTCGTCGAGTATACTTGGCCTAATATTCATAAACAATTAATTTTATTTTTAACAGATTGCAAAATATGTATCGGAAATTCTGCTAAAATTAGTTTACAACTTATTTTAAAAATTCAAATATTGATGTTATGGTTTTAAAATTATTTGTTACCAAAAACAATTTTGGTGATCATTTTTGATAAATTCATTGAATACGAATGAGTTTATCATTCATTAGGTATTTATTTTACAGTAAAATAAAGACATACCAGCAGCACTTGTGCAAATCAAAAATGTACATGGATAGAAAACATGATAAACGCTTAAGAAATTATCTTTACCTATAGGCTATAGGTATCGTTTTCATAACTTTCATTTTAAGAAATAAAAAAAATAAGTCGATTCGAATACCTACTTATCATTAGTATTAGGTTAAAAGTTTGTATGTACTACTTACCTACTTACCTATCTTTAGTAAGCAGTAGGAGTAGGGTATATTTTAGTAGGGTAGGTACTAGGTACCTACTTATTATTTTATTACATTACTAGTTGTGTTGTACTGTTACTACTGATATTTTCATGTGAGAGTATATAAACCTAGTTTATTTTTATTTTGACGGGAAAGAAAGTGACAATAATATTGTTTACTATAATCGTAATTACTATAAAACAAAGAAATTAGAAAATTTTAGGTAGGTATTATATTTCATTGTCTTAATAATTTAAGTTAATCCTATTAGTAATTGACTTTTAATGGATTATACTAAATAGTTGATTGGATATTTTAATTTGATAGATATTATATTTATACATAATACATTAGGTAGGGTACACAGTAGAAAAGTACATAAACCAATCGATTCCTCCAACAAGGAATTTTTTATGTTTTCTTTTTATACAATTTAACTTAAGATCGAACTTTGCATATTCTCATCAGAAAATGAGGCTGAAAAGTGGAATTAGATATGTTCTATTTGTAAAATCCAACAGAAATACTTTTAAGCAAAAGTTATTTATATTTTTGTTGTTAATTGCTGCTGGGATTGTAATTTTCAAGTTCAAATCATGTCCTAGTTCAAATTTAGATATTTCGATTAACATAAAACAAACAAAAATAGATGTGAATAACAAATCCGTGTAAGTCAAAAAATATTTATTATCCTGCAGGTATTATAAGATGCGGTATTATTTTATCTGCATCCTCTGTAAGAAAAGAAAATGAAATTTTTCAATTTACACAAAATATTTCATTTTTTAAGGGAATTAGCTCTATCAGTATTATTTGAACCGGAAAATATAAGCTATATTGTTAATACAACGGGGTGCAAAATTTTTGACATGGGCCCTTACGACAATGAAGTGAGAAAGTTCATCGGAAATAGCAAGGGTCATAAAGAAAAATGTAAAAGAAAACCCGCATTAGTCAATATCGTAAATCATGTAAGAAAATTGTAATATTTGGTCAATTATTTGGGTAAATTATTATTGAAAATTGAAAAAAGACATTTCTGGAACTGTCTCCAGAGCGTAAAAGCCTAAATTGCTGCTATAAAGAAATAAAACGAATTAATCAAGATCCTAAAAATTACAATACGAGTGCTGATGACAAATATGAGTAAATATTCTTTAGTATTTGAAAATTACAAGATTTTATAACAAGATTTGATATATGTATGTATATGTAAAAATATATTTACGTTTTTTAGTATTAGCAAAGAATGCATACAAATTTATGATGGAATGGAATTGGAAAAACCATTTTTAAAAATAACATGTACTGGTGAATATCATTATACATTTCAAGACTATCAAAGTATTCTATTACCTCCTGAAAAACATAGTGAAAGCACTAGAGAAAAAGTTAAATATTGGAATGTAATACCCAACAGGTAAATTTTGAAATGGTCTGTAAAATATTAAGTTAATAATTTTTACTTTTAGGCCCCCAAATATACTTGTAATAGGGATAGATTCACTATCAAGGCTACATTTCATAAGGTCAATGCCTAAGACTAGAAAATTTCTAGAAAATAATGATTTCATTGAGATGAAAGGTTTTACAAGGATAGGTGAATCGACTCTTCCAAATCATTTAGGAACTTTTACTGGAATATCAGAAGCAGATGCGAGAAAATTATGTTGGAGTAATGATTCAGTTAAATTCGATGACTGTCCATTTATCTGGAAGGAACTTTCTAAACGAAATTATTTGACTGGATTAGTCGAGGATGTATTTTTCAAGACAAAATATTTATCTCAATTTTTAAAAATTAATTGTCTAATAAATAGTCACCTGGGATAGGAACATTTAATTATCATAGGACTGGGTTTGTAGAGCCTCCAACTGACTATTATCCAAGGCCATTGATTTTAGGCAAGTTAAACTTTATGTCTATGATATATCTACTACTTACATACTCGTATTTTAGCTCATCATGAATCTTTGCATACCGGTAATGGTGGGACAAACGCTGAGTGCATATGTATGAGTTAAAGTTAAAATTTCAATTTTGAATAAAGAATATTTTTTGATATTTAGCCGGAATAACTCCAACAGATTTCTTGATCAAATATGCTAAAAACTTTCTTGAAGTTATGAAAGATTATCCTTTTTTTCTTTTCTCGTGGTTTACTTCAATTGGGCACGATGATATAAATGGTATAAAAGGTACGAATATTATGACATAATAATTACTTTTACTTTAATCTTAAAGGTCCTCCCACGGTTGATAGCGATTTCCAAGAACTTCTAAACGAATCTATTACAAATGTTGGAAATAATACAGTCATTTTATTTTTATCTGATCATGGTTATAGATATGGAAATTTTAGAGAGAGTACAAATGGATTTTTTGAAGGATCTTTACCAACATTTTATATTAGACTTCCACCAAGTTTGAAAAATTTTCGACCTGATTGGTATCAAAATCTTAAAACTAATGGAGAAAGACTTACATCACCACTAGATATTTACAAAACATTTGAGGATTTGCTACATTTATCAGATCATGATCGAGTGTATTGGAAAACAAAGGAAAATATCACAGATCTTAATCCTTTTGGAGGAACGAGTCTTTTCAATTCAGTTTCAACATCTCGGAATTGTTCTATTGCAAGGTGTGATTCAGTAGATTTTAAAAAATATTTATATTTTCTCTAATTATTACATTTTTTACAGAATTCCAGATGAATTTTGTATGTGTGAATTGATTCCAAAATTAATAGACATTAAAAAAGAAAACAAAAACATTTTACAACAGTTTGCAAACGCAGCTATTAATGAAATTAATTCTATAATTAGTCCACATTTAAATATATGCTCAACATTACATTTGAAGAAACTTTTGTTCGGAATGCAATTAACAAAAAGTGATTCTCATATTGATTACATGGTACGATTTTCAACCACATTTGGTGCAAAATTTGAAGCTAAAGCTAGAATTTTCAAAGGGAAATCAGTTTTCCAAATCCTAGGCTCAATTAATCGAATAAATAGTTATGCTGGTCAGAGTGATTGTGTTAACAATTCTGAAATGAAGATTTATTGTATTTGCAAGGATGTTATTGAACCATTCTATGCATTAATTGCAAAAATGTTTGATACTGAAGGTGATGATGATCCACTCGATTCTTAATAGTCCTCTAAAGATAAATATCTTCTATCTGTTTCTATAAGTAGGGTATACTTATAGTACTTTACCTACATAATAAACAAGTTTATTTGTATGTATATTATCAACTTTCAGTGTACGTATTTCTCGTGTATGCATTTCTTTCCTAAATATTTGCTCAAAATTTACTCCAATTGCCAATAAAACTTTTATATTCAGGTTCAGGACAATTAGTAAAGATAAAACAGACAGATACTTACATTGTAAAAGTTAGTTACAATCTCAAAATAATATTTTTATTGTTCCATATTTTAGTTTACAAATTACCTATCATATAATTAGTCAATGAATTAGTATCCTACTATACATTTTGTTAGCAAAATAATTACAAATTTCTTTATCCTGATTTGATTTGAATTGAAATAAAAGGAAGTATAAAATATTTATAGTGAACTATTTAACTTTAATTTACACCTTATAATTACAATTACAAGTTTGAGTACATTGATACATTATGATACATACATACAAAAATAGTTCTAATAGTAGGGTTAGGGTACCTATTTAAGAAGTTTTAATGTTTTAATGTTTTAATTACACAACATTTTAATGTAAGGATTTTATACAAAAATCCATTTAGTCAAAATCTAAAATTCGTACACTATCTTTCATACATTCATAAAATAAAAATGATTGTCTTAATATTTAGGTAATGATAATATCGTTAAATATATTTGAATAAGGCAGTTGAGTTTGAGTTATTTTGAAATTCACCAGTTATTGTTTCGTTTTTTTAATATTTACTTTGATTTTCTGAGGTTCGCAGAAGATCCCGATGTTGAATTTCCAGCAGGTTTAATTTTTGATTTTAATCTTGTTTGAAGAGTTAATAACAATCCAGCTAAAACATCATGACCTAAAAAAGTATATGAATACTTTCAGTTAGGAACATTCTCTATGAATAATGAATAGAAAAAAAATTATTACCTTGAAGTTTCTTTCCGAAAATTAATCTCCTAACAGAATCATCATAAGTTAATAAAGTAATCATATTTTGTAAGAGAAATCCTTGGCAGTATTCGTGTAAATTAACCGCATTATACACCTAAAAGTAGAAAAAATAAAAAAATAATTTCTCTGGTTAAAAATGGTTTATTTGTTCTTACCTTTGAATGAATATATAGTGAGACAAATGATTCAACGTTTACATATTGTGAACATTTAGCTTCACAAAATCTCAATAATCCATCCAATTGAAAGAAATTGGCTGCTGCCATGAGTTCGAGAATTCCATTATTTTCAATATCACGAATTGAATCACAATTTCCATTATAAAGGTACTCCATGACCATCTTTAGAATAAATCAGATATTTTAGAAATTGATCATTTAAACGTTCATTAAAAAAAATCTTACTTGAAAAATATGGTATCGAATGTCGTTTATTTGTAGAATTGGTGGACTTGTGGATTCAGGAGCACTTTTGAGCATTGATTTGAAACGAGGTGATGAAGTAACAAGTACTATTTTATGAGCATAGAATACTTTGCTTTCTACTCGAAATTGGACATCAGACAGTTCAGGATTATTTACATATTTTGGATCAATTCTATTTTGAAAAAGTAAAAAGCTATTTTATTTAAGTTTGAAATTGCTTGAATTTAATTTTAATTATGTAGGTAGGTAGGTAAAAATCCTAAATACTAACCTTGTTCCATTTGTGACAAGAGAAGTATCTCGAACTTCTTTGATCGGTGATCGTCCAAAGGAACTTTGAAATATGTCAGCAAGCAGTAAAATTGTTCCTTCGTTCTAAAAAATAAAAAAAATTGAGCATAAAAATTTCGTTGATCAAATCTCATTTTGCCTCAAGACAAATATTCAAAGCCCAATGTCTGTTGAAATTGAAATCAGTAATACAATTCAAGTTCAGCTCTGCAAAACCAGATTTTGGGTTTGCTATTACAAGTAAATACATGTGAAAACCAAGGCAAAAATTTAGGTTTTCAGAGCTGATAAATATAGTACCTAGTATAATATTTATTTCACATTTTTACATTCCTTACCTTTGAATTCCTGAAAATTGTAAAAAGTAGTGGTAGACAATCATCGATAAATTGAGTATGAGTCAAATCTTCAGCTGGTAATATTAATAAGAAATCTTGAAGTAGTTGATCAATTACAGGTGTTCTCAGATCATGAGAAATTGACAATGCGGACATCCAACTGTGTAGGGTCCATGGAACACCGAGATTTCTCAAATCGAGAATAATTTGTAAATAACCATTTTCTGAACTTTGATAAAGAGCCTCTTGCAGAACTTTCACTTGAGATTTAGTAAGGGTTTTTGGTTCTTCTGAAAAATTTTTCGAATTTGAGTTTGCACCTTCAGCTAAAATTTCTTCAAGTGAGAGGATCTCCTTAGATGAAGTTGAGGTAAATGGATGGCTTAGCAATTTGTGTAAAATGGCTCGCTTTCCATGTGAAGCGGCTATTGAAATGGCTGAAAAACTTCCCCTTTGAGCCGACCCCATGTAGCAAAGAGAACTTCGAGTTAA
>JAQIXA010000084.1:0-68274 GCA_034699045.1 Nanhermannia cf. coronata Gr-Ori-00579 | reverse complement strand
TCAAACTTTGATCATATTATTATTAGGTTTTGGATGTAGAAATGAGAGCAATTAGGAAGGCATGCTCCAAGTATGATTCACCAGCAGAGGGATTTAAATACGAACCAGAAATAACTTTCCTTGTTGTGCAAAAAAGACATAAGACTAGAGCATATTGTAGTGTGCACAAAGTATGTAAAATCATATTTTTTCGAGATACAAATAATTAATATAAAATATAAAGAGAACTATTTTTCATTTTTACGTCCTATTTTAGGATGGAAAATTCCAAAGGTACAATATCCTCATCAATGACAGTCCCAGCTTCACAATTTCAAATTGTGAAGCTGGGACTGTCATTGATGAGGATATTGTAGTACATAGGCGGGATCAGGACTTTTACCTCTTTTCCCATAAAGAAATGCTGGTAAGATTTTTATTTATTAATTCAATTAAATCTAAATCTAAAGGTTTAGAGTATTAATTAATTTTCTTGCTACTTTTGTATAGGGAACTTCAAGATCTACTCATTACAGAACCATCTGGGACGACAGCAACATGACCATGGATCAAATTCAATACATGGCATATAATTTATGCTATATGTACTCAAGATGTAATCGGTCTGTTAGGGTTCCAGCACCAGCTTTATACGCTCACCTTGCCGCTACGAGGGCCAAGTCACTATATGAAGCAGACAAGTAAAAATTCTTAAATTATTCAGATATACCTACATCACATATTACCTATTTTTCTTTGAACTCTTGAACTAATGACTAATTTATTCTTATAATTTATTGTAGGACTCCACTACTATGTGAAGCTACACCACCCGATGGAAGAGCTGATCCTTTAACTGAAACGGAGAGTGCGAAAATTAAGTATATCAACGACATCAACGATAAAATGCTCATACAAGCTGAGTTTAGAAAAAACTACCCTATGCACTTCATTTAATTGGTGTGTACCTATAATAGTTTATTTTTGTCACTTATGTAAATGTTGGACCAATTGAGTTCTAGATTAGTTAGAGTTAGAATTGGTAGTAGTATTATTAAAAATTTAGTATTTATTAGTATATAATAATGATAGTCATAATTAGTACTATGATCTAGTTTCTAATTACTAAGTTTTTACAATTATGTTATATATTAGGTATTACTTTCTTAATTTGTCTTTTACTTTGAACTTTGAACTAATGTATTTTATTCGTTTAATTTAATATAGGACTCCAACTTTCGAGGCTACAACTTCAACACCGGATGGAAAAATCGATCATTTGAATGAATTATCTAGTTGTACATATTAATTTTCAATTAACTAAGGATAATATTTGTATGTATCTTGATTGATTAGTAATTGATTAGAAACTAATTTAGAATACCTAATAGGAATAATCTTTAAACTTGTAAGTAAATATTGTACCTACTTAAGTACATAGTTTGTTAGTTTATTTGCCTAATATATTATGTAATTCTAAAAAGTCATGTCATATCTTAAGTAGATTAGTTTCTAAACCCATGAACTTATCAAAGTACCTGTCTTATTCTTAATTGGCTTATTAGTTGATAATTCAAATGTACCTACCTATATAATATACTGTATTATTGTTATAATTTTACTTAAATGCTAGGTATGCTTGTTAAATATACAACTCTATTTTATTCTAAACATCTCAAAAAGTCGCAATATGCCGAATTAATGTAGTAAAATTGCTTATTAGTTTAGATACTTTTTAGTTAAATGTAACTTTTAAATTTTTATTGTAAAAAGGTAATTTTAGTAAAAGTCGTATGAGTTAGATATGATTGTTAGATACAATAATTACCAAAATAGCAGATAGGACAACATTCTTGATGTTCACATTCACAAGACTTGTCATATTCATAGGCCTTTGTGGACAATCTGGCTCGATTTCTTTCCTCAAATTCCAATTTCCATCTAATTCTTGGGTCAAGGAAATTCCGTTCACTATGTGTATATGACACATGGTGGTGAGATATCTTGTAGAGGAACATCGGCCGTTTTAGGAGGGATCCTTTTTATCAACCACCTTAATCTCATTTTTGGGTGGTTCCTGAGGTGGTGGCGGTGGTTTGGCTTTTTCAACAGTCTTTTTACTTGCAATAAGTTTCCTAGCTGTTGGTCTAGGTACTGGTGGTATAGGTGCAGGACAGATTGCAATGTAGGGTTCTTCACGACCAAATCTTTTCTTAGGTTTGGCCAATTCCTCGAGTCTTGGTCTTGCGGTGATGATTTTCAAAACAGGTTTAGGTCTTGGTGGTGGTGTAACGTAGGTTGAAATTGGTGGAGAACTGGCTCTTGGTGGTGTATAAGAAGATGAAGAGCTGCAGTAATGAGGATGATATTTTTCATGTTCAGGCTGGAATGTAACTTCACCTTTTCTCTGACAACTTTTCTCCTTGACTAAAGTCTCGACTTTACTTCGCATTGTTCGGGCTCTGACTCTGGCTGACCTTTTCTTTTGAGGAGATGGTGGAGCTGATTGTGGTCCTTTTCTTTTCACGTCAAAGGGGCATTCTGAAAATTAGTTTAATTTTAATTGAGTGAGCGAAGCGAGCACTTTGTTTAATTGTTTGTCTGTCCAGGAGGATTACTGGAATACTACAGATATTGGACTTGGTGTGAAGGACCCTTATAGGGTCTAGTGCCTAGTATTAGTGTGATGTTAATGCTTTGCTCGCACAATTAATAATTATAAATAAAGATTATTTAATTAAATCCTAGTTTAGAATGAGAATTGATAATCTCATCTCGAATCTCAAGTGAATTTCAGGATAATTTACCCACCTTTTCTCTGTCTAGCTCGACATTTGATAGTGAAATCGTGGTCATGATCATCATAAAACTGAGGATGAGGTTGAAGCTTCTTTTTGACACTGACATGCTGTTGAGTTCCTTCCCAAGTCGGCCCTTCACCTGCTTCTGTTGGCCTTTGACCCGCTCCTGACACTTGTGAGATTGTTGATCCAGTTTCATGAACAGGTGGCAAAATCCAACTGATTCTTCCTTCTTCTTCTTCATCTTCGTCAAAATCATCTTCTACTCGAATGGGTGGCAAAAGGACTTGAATTCTTTTATCACCAGCAGCTCCTTCAGGTGTTTCAGTGTCTGCTATTCCTGCCCTTCTTCTCTCGAGTAGCTCCCTTGCCTCCTTATCGTCTTTTATGGTTTTAACCAAATTTTTGTATCCATCAGCACCACTGTTACAAAAAGGATTTATTAAATTTATCAAGGTGCCAGTAGCAAAATTTCAGCTCTGCAATCTCAAATTTTGTTATTGTATTTGGTTTAAAAAACCTTTTCTAGAGTATTTAGAACTTACGATTAGGGCAGGTACTTAAAAAATAGCTAAAAATGAATCTCAATCTCAATCAATCCAAACAAAATCGGTAAGTAGGCATCTAAAAACATTTTTTTCTACCTACCTTTAATATATTCTTTATTCGGCTCTGAAAACCTCAATTTTGACCCCACTTTTACAATACCTGTACCTGTAGATGTAAAAGAGAGGCTAAAATTTTGTTTTTCAGAGCTTCTAACTTATAATAAGTATCTAACCCTAACCACTGTTCTCAATTTGCCTCGGGGCATATTGTTATTTTTATTTATTTTAGTACCTAAACCTAAACCTAAACCTAAATACCTACCTAGCCCTAGCTACTGATATTTATTTGGTTTTGGTTAGATGATTGGAATCTACTCTAAACATTTAATTAATTGAACTTAAATCAAAAACTACTGAATTCCTTATATAAAAACTTTTGTTAAATCGATCAACCTCATCGAGATGTACAAAATTTTTGCAAAGGTTTTTCTAAAAAATAACTAGGTTAGGTATAAAAGGGTACTTACGAATCAATGGATCTCCTATCCTGTGTCCTATACTTGTTAACTTGCGAAATGGCCCTTTTTAATTTATCATTCTTCTCCTCATTCGTCTCTTTTGGCTCCAGATCACCTAACTGAAAAGTGTCCATGTCCTCATATCCTCTTTTTCGTTTGGTCAAATCTTCGAAAAATACAGTCCTCCTCGCCTTTCTTATTTGACCTGACATTCTTTTCTCTTGACTTTTAATCGAAGCAACTACAAGTTTTTTTAACTCTTTCTCATCAAGTTCAAGATCTTGATCCTCAGCTTCATCCTTCACCAACTTTTCAATATAACTTTTCTCCCAGTCCTCATATTTATGTGGTAGTTTATTAATTTCCCAAAAATTTTGCTTCTCCAGTATCTTCTGCATGAGGAAGTCAGCCTGAGTTTTATTCAGTGGTTTCTCTAAATCTCTCTCCCACATTTCATCTAGAGCTTCGTTTGTTTCTTCTTTGGATTTTTTTGATCTTGGCTCCAGGAGAACTTTTTGGACTCGTCGACGACTTTTTTCCGCATCTTGTGGTGTTCGATCTTTGAGTTTTTCTTTCAATTCTGGAACTATGGCATGTTTGACCAGGTGATCACGATCTCTCTTATTTTCTTCATCTTTCGTCTCTTGTTGCCTTTCAAAGATATGAAGAGATTCTGGGGCATGTTTATTTCTAAATTGGGCATCACGCCAGCCAGCATGACCTTAAAACAAAAAGTCATATTAAATACAAGGTGATCCAGAATAAGTTGCTGATATTTAGACTAATTTACTCGTAAGACCATATCTGAATTTTGAACAAAAAGTAAGATATCAAATCTCGATAGGATAGGAAATTTAACGGAGTTTACGAATCAGAAAACCTTTCAAGGTACTATGTAGTAGCAAAATTTCAGCTCTGAAATCTCAAAGTTATGTATTTTGGTTGATAAAAAGGAGTATTTAGAACTTGATCAGATTTTTACTCAAAAATCCGATCTGGCTTATACTACTATAGGTATATTAAAAGTCTCAAAATTTTTGCCATCTACTTCTGAATCACTCTGTATAATTACTACTACCTATGTATAAAATAAAAAACTTGTAATTTTTTTTGATACCTGTTTCAACATCATCATCACGAGAAAAAATATCGGATTCTTGATAGGCGAGATCAGGTCCGATATCAAATTCTTCAAATTCCTGTTCATAAGCTCGTACTTTGATGTCCCCCATGGTGTAAATTTTCTCAGGAGGTTCATCATTAACAGGTTCTCCTCGATGCTTTTTCTCAATCCTATTAACTAGAGCATCTCTTTGAGACTTGAGATGAACAAAAAGGTCTTTCACAAATCTTAGAGCATATTTTGACTCGAGTTTCCTCATGGCTTTCTCCTGATCAACGTCTTTATTCAACCTTCTCACAATCTCATTCTGTCTTTCTGGAAGCTGGTCACGAGCTCGAATCCAACGAGTCACATCTTTTAATTTCTCAATATCAGCCTCTTCAAATGGATTTCGAACCATCGGATTCTTTGATTTGATCATTTGTCGATATTCTAAAAACCAATCATCCCAAATTCTATTTGCTTTCTCCAGATCTGCTGACATTCTCTCAAGTTTGTCATTCTTGAACATCCCATAGCCCATTCCTTTTTGTGTCCACATGGCCAAGTGAATTGGATCCATGTTCATATCTTCACCAATTTCATCAGTTGGTAATCTCCGAGTCCAATAAGTATGTCTAGCTCTTCTAAAGAAATTTCCAAAAAGAGTTTTTAATAACTTTTGCTTTTTCAACATGAATTTCATTATCCATCTTTGTTTCCTGTTGGTCCATTTGGTCCCAGTCTCGACTTTATTAAAGTTTGAGATGTCAGCTCGAAGTTGGATAATCCTTTTGTGATACTTGTGCAAGACTTTTGATCTGCTGATTAGTGGTTGAAGTGGACGTTCTCCTAACTTATGCTTTGGAAATTTATATTTAGGACCATTGTCTACTTTAATCCTATCTAATATTTTCTTATAATCTCGAGGTAGTTTATCAAATTGTACTTGAAACATCTTAAAATTATGATTATGACAAAAAATATAAAAATAATCAAGTTCATCTGCTGGCTACTTATCAACTTGATCCAAAATTCCATAGAATTCTGGATTAAATTAAATATAGTAAATCGGTGTTCTTTAGATCACCGATATATGAGATACCGTAATAATAATAACTTATTTTTATTCCAAAAATAAAAGGATAAGAAACACAACTATAAATAGGACCATACCATTCCATTCCATTAAAAAATTCACAAAAATACATATTTACTTATTACAATAATAAGGTTATTTGAACATTAAGCATCATTTTCTTCCTTTACATTATCTATATTATCATCATTTGATAAATTATTTTGAGGTGATGAATTAGGCAAAAAATTATTATCCCCTACTTGTGCATTATCGCTATTAGTCGTATTGTGTGATGAATTTGTGATGGATGAATTTATTGAGAGATCAAGAGGTGTATTACTATTACTACTGTCATCGTCAGCATCAATATGAATTTCAGATTTGAGTGCTAGAATTATAGGATTTTCGAGTTTAATAATAGGCTCTTTTAGTATTTCCTCGCCATCGTTTTGTTCATTTTTTGATCTTTTATTGTAAAGTCTTGGATTTGATGATGGATTATATTTCTCTGTTGTAATGAAATCATCATCAATATCATTATCACTATCTGAATCTTCAATTTTTCTTCTGGATCTCTTTCTCCCTGCAGATTTCGGCTTTTTATCAGATTCACCTTTAATTGCTGCTAGAATTTTTTTCAATTTAGTTATTGAGGAAAGTGGTATTGTCCAATCAAATACTCGATTAAATACTCTAACGGATTCAAACTTAAATAGTTTTCTGGATGGATCCAAATCTTCCGAGTAGGGTTGAATATTTAAATTAAGGAGTTGTGCAAGTTTTGACATTACTTCGTCTACTTTACAATGAATCACTAGGTCAGCTTTATTGTTGTTTTTTGTTGGTTGTAAATTTATTATGACCTAGAAAAATAAAATAAATAAATAAGTTTTAATGAATAGCTTATGTTTAGTGGAGTATAATATGACCAAACTTACGAGTTTCCCATTTGGATTTTTCTTGGCCTTTAACGGTAAATTCCCAGCAGGGACGATTTGCAATGTTGTTCCAAGGCATATACTTAAATCAGCTAGTGAGGAATGCATAATAGCCATTTCGAGATCTAGTTTACAAAATTTTATCATATAATATAATACGTAACGTAACCTTTTAATTTTAAAATTAATTACAAACCTCTTTCGGCTGAAACAACAAGAAAAATATTCTTAAAACTATGTACCAATTTAAAATTACAAAGATAAATTAATAGGCTTACGTAAATTGTGTTCCCAATCTAAAATTATAAATCAAAAATTGTGATATTAGCATAAAATACCAATCAAAGAGGTTAATTAAATTTTTTTACCTAAAATATTATCGTGTAATTTTCCTCGACATGCTCTACCACCAGATTTAATCCATTTACAAGGCAGACCAATTTCTTTTTGTCCAACTAGATTTATAAAAATAGGAAAAAATTGTAAAACCTATCTAAATCTAAATTACACAAGTAAAGTATTAATGATTGGCGTTGATACCTGATGGTGCAGATCGAGATCTAATAAATTCCTTTTCACAAGTCCCACATCTCTCGACAAACATATTACCATGTAATTCGGATAAAAAACTTCTCTTTAGACCGCTTCTTAAATGTAATCCGTCAATGTTTTGACTTATAATATACTTGACATAATTTGATTCAGCTAATTCTGATAAAGCCATATGAGTTAAAGTTGGTCTTGCTATAAAACAACAAAATGTCAACAAATTGATAATCTTTTAATATTAAATATGCTCATCTACTTACCCTGATCAAATGATACATTAATATTAGGTTTAAGCCCTTTTTCTTCAAGCGTCCAAACACCAGTAGGCCCACGAAAATCAGCTAGATATAAAACAACCCCAAAATCATTAAATATGGTCATGGTTAATCATTAAAAATTAGTTAACTTACGTATCCCAGAGCTGGTAGAAATTCCAGCTCCAGTATGACACACAACATGCTTTGCCGCCTTGATCCATTCTGCCAATTTTTCTACTTTCAATGTGACTTCGTCTGGCTCATCAAAAATCTAACATCAACATAATTAGCAAATGATATCGACATCGATTTTATATAAAACAAAACCAATACAATTATTTACAAAGTTGTCATTTACCTCAGGTAGACCCAATTTCCCTTTATTATTGTAAGGTGACAGACCCTCAGCATAATTACAGGACATTTCTGGAAGACTAAGGTCAGTGGAGGTCAGAACACCTGGACAATTATGACGAATAGGGCATAGGGTACCACAAAACCTATTTTAGAAGCTCGATCAGATCCCTAATCCCTAAAATTCTTGGATAATACTTAGAGTAGAAATAACAAAAATGAACACAAAATGACGAAAACACCAATTGGGGACCAACTGGACACTTATTATCGGGTCATCATTAACATTACTTGTCCATCTTATGGTCCAAAAGTAAAAGTCCAAAAATTGACCAAAAAAATAAAAATTCAATATTTTTGTAGATATTTTTTTAAAGGGTAAATAAAAGCTAGCTTTATTTAGCTCATGCGAATTCGAATCGAGTTTTATTTCAAGTTTTGATTTTGCTGGAGAAAGTCGGAATCGGAATCTCAAAAAAAGGTACCTAATTTTCTTGAAATTTTTGTGGAATTAGTTGACATTTGGACATTTTAGGTCGCAATGGGTGATACTGGACTAACCATCGATACTAACTGTATGACCTTGACTAGATTCATTTTGGCTGAACAGAGGACTCGAGCTCCTGAAGTAAGACTATCATTGTCATTTTTATGTCATTTTTTAATTTTAATAATTTATTAATTTGGGTCATTTATAGGCTAGTGGAGACTTGACACTACTTTTAACAACAATCCAGGTAAGGTTTCTATTATTGACTATGTTTTTTAATGTGGTATTGACCTTTTTCTTAAATATTTAGGCCGCTGTTAAAGCTATCAGTTCTGCTGTTCGGTATATCATTTTTAGACCATTTTGACATAAATTCTAAATAAAGAAATTTACATTTTACCCAAGTATTTATATCAATAACCCAATTTTTATTATTTCTCATGCAGACGAGCTGGATTAACTAAATTGTAAGTTTTCATTGTTGTCTTTTTCTTTAAAGCATAAAGGTTTAGAGCATAAAAGAGTAAAAATTTACAAATACATAGGAAGTTTTTACTCGTAAATTATTAATCTTATTCTTAGTAAGGTATAGGTGGGTAGTGTAGTAAGTAAGTAAAGTGTAAAGTATATTAGGATTAGCTATGGAAAATTTCTTTGGCTAAGCTAATTGATACTTGATTTGACCTTGTGAATGTCATTTGAGCGTTATTTATTTATCAACTTTTAACTGTCTTGTGATGTGATAGTGATAATACAATATTTATTAGCTAAGGATAAGTATATTATAAAATAAACAGTAATTGTAAGTAGTATAACAACCTTTTAAGTTTAAGTAAAGTATGTAGTATAGTACCTAGGTATATTAGTATTAATATCATAGTATTTTATATTTGTATTTGTACTACCTAGGTATATTTCATTTGTTGCTGCCTAAAACTAAATATTATGCCATATGCATGAGCTTATACTTAACTTAACTTAAATCATTACGCTCATCGCATAATCATAATAGCATTATTAAAACTAATATCGATTTATTGTCGTTGGGAAATTTTTTGATAAGAAAATTTTACTTATTTTAGTACTTATGTATATCTTATCTAGCATTTTAAATATAATCGATTAATACGAAGTACTGTACCAATGACTAATTTCTAAATTGTACTAATTTATTTTATCTTTTTTATTAGATTTGGCGTAGCCGGCTCAACAAATGTCCAAGGCGAAGAAGTTAAAAAACTTGATGTGCTTTCAAATGAGCTTTTTATAAACTTACTTCAATCCTCGTATACCACTTGTCTTTTGGTTTCTGAGGAAAATGAAACGACAATTGAAGTACTAAAATACAAATATTATTTACAGAACTAAAATTTATAAATCTCCATTAGGTAGTTAAACAATTTAAAATGTTCACTTTTTTATAGATTGATCTGGAAAAACAAGGAAAATATATTGTTTGCTTCGATCCTTTAGGTAATAAGTCAATCTTGAATCTTTTACCACTACTAACTAAACTATTTGATCAATGCCTTAATTTAATGATTACCTATCTATCTCCTTTAGATGGTTCTTCAAATATTGATTGTCTTGTTTCAATTGGCTCAATTTTTGCTATTTACAAGTATGTACCTAACTTTTAAAATTTGTATTGCAATATTTATCTAAGAATTTGGTATAAGTTATAATATAAGAATAAGTACCTAAGAAATAACGTAACTTATATTTATATAGAAAGACATCTGAGGGGAAACCAACTTTAGAACAGGCGCTACAACCAGGTACGGTATACTAGAATTTAGAATACTTAATTTGAATTGACAATCAAGTGCATTATTTGAACCTTTTTTATAAATGTTTATTCCAGGACGTCAAGTTGTTGCTGCAGGATATGCTCTATATGGATCAGCCACGGCTTTAGTTTTGTCAATTGGATTTGGTGTTCATGAATTTACTTTAGATCCAGTAATTAATATTTACCTATTTAAAATCTTACCTAATTAAAATATGACAAGACAAAGTAGATTTATTTACCTATAAAACACTTTTTTTCTAGTCTATCGGCGAATTTATCCTTACTGACTCTGATATGAAAGTCCCATCAAGAGGAAAAATCTATAGCATCAATGAAGGATATCAAGAAACTTGGGATCCAAGTGTCAAAGAATACGTTCAATCAAAGAAAACTCCACTAGTAATTTTTTTTACAAACTATTCGTTACCTACCTACTTGATGATTAATAAGATTATCTGATCAAAATTTTGTCAATTATAGAATGGAAAGCCTTATGCACTTAGGTATGTTGGTAGTATGGTTGCTGATGTCCACAGGACTCTTAAATACGGCGGAATATTCATGTATCCAGGTATAATTATGATAAACACAATCTTATTCGGAATTAAATCTCTATTAAATCTCAATTGTAGCAACAAAGGACGCACCAAGAGGAAAACTAAGGCTTTTATATGAAGTAGTTCCAATGGCCTTTATTATGGAGCATGCTGGAGGTTAATATTTCATTTTTTATTATCTACCCTGTATCAAATTGAATGTCTATCTGAACTATTAATTTTACAATTTTTAGGAATGGCAAGTACTGGTAAAATTCCATGCTTAGACGTTAAACCCAACACAATTCATGAGCGATCCCCTATATTCTTGGGCTCGAAGGAAGATGTCGAAGATGTTTTGAAAATAATTAAAAATCACAATGGATAATTTGTGATTCTCATCACAATTACACAATTACACAATCCATTCCAAATTGAAGAAAATTGTATCTGAGAAAAGGAAACTAGAATCTTATCATTTTTCTTATATAATATAAATAATACCTAGTTGAATCTTTTAAGATTTGTACTTTGTAGTGATATTAATTAATATTTAAACAATTCCATCTGCTATAAATTTCTCTATATATGTAATGTACCTTTTACTACTTTAGATAGATGTATTTAGATCAAAATAAAAGTCAATAATCTAATAAACAATTAAAAATACATTTTTAAAATTGGTCTAAGCAATTTATTCAATTCTATACCCCTATATATCAGATAAATATTTCAATTATTACAATTACATTTAGTATTTAGTACAAATTACAAATTATTAGAATTTTACTCATTTTCAGACCCAGAATTCAAAATTTAGATAGAAAAGAAAGTTTAATATATTATATCCTAAGCTAAAGTTAAGAATAAATAAATAGTAAATAGAGAAAAATTTTGTTATTGCTTACATATTTAGAAATGTCTGATAATTTAAAAAAAATTATTTTTCTATGTTCGAAGTGCTTGAAATTGTTGGAACACCTGAAGAATGTTCTTATCCAAATCTTGTGTAAATAATAATGTCTCCAGAGTTGAAGAATATTGTGCAACTTGGTCAGCATGCTGCATGAAAACTTGTTGGAGTCGACCAATAGTCCAACGATACCTACACAAAACAAAAAAAAATACATAATATATTTGCCATTTACATGCCTACTTTACATTTTAAATTTTTACCATAACGTATTGAAATTGATTCCATCAGTATCGCATTTGGCAATATGCTCTGAAAGTATCATAATGAACCGTTGAAATACAATCAGAAACAAATTTTTCTGATCAGCTTGAGCAGCTTCAAGTTTTTCTTCCATTTTATCGACCATTTCTTCATTTGGGATGTCTTTTACTTCTTTCGGTTTGACAACACCTTCACCATCTTCATTCTCACTTTCTGATGAATTCATTTCAGCTAATCAATCAACATTAAAAATACTCAAATTAGTATGCCAATACCAAATATTACTTATTATTTCATAATCCATAAATTAAATAACACACATTTTCAGGTTAGAAAAATCTAAACTAGCTTATTTTTCATGCATTTTAATAGGAAATGTATTAAAAATTGAAACAAAAGGCTTTCAAAACTGAATTCAATTGCTTTTTAAGATTCTATTCTATTTTACCTCTTCGTAATTTTTCCCTTGCTTCTGAAAGTTCAGCTATAAAAAAACAATAACATTAAACTTTATCTTTAAACCTATTTTTTTTAATAAAATATAAGGATGGCTTCTATGTACTTACTCGTCATTTTTGTTACATGTTTACTCATCTTGCGAATTGACATATGAAGTATTTCCCAAAGATAAATCCTAAAATATAATATAATTTTAATTTATTATTTATTTGGTATGCAGTTTTTTTAAGATCATAATAATTTGGATACTTTGTAAATTCTCCTGCCATTTCTTTTGTAAACACCCAATTTGCCACACTGGAAAAGTCAATAATTTGACATTTTAAGAGCATTTCAACTGAAATTGCAAGCATCTGCTTATCCTTTTTCCAAACATCGTAGGCAGCTTTAAGTACATTTAACTGAGCCTCGTCACCATCAACTAGTGCCTAAAGTAAATAAAGCAGAATTGTAATCAAATCAAAGGAAAAGGAAAATCAAAATGAGCATAAATATTTAATATTACTTTGAAAATTGGCTGATACTTGGAAATAGCTGTTAAAGTGTGTGACAATGTCTTTGATCCAAGTAAAAATATTGTTTGTGCAAATATATTAATTGCCAAAGGATTTGAAGTTGTTGTATGTCCTTCATCCATTTCCATTGGATTTGGTATCGCTTTACAAATTACAAGAATTTCATCCAATGCAGCCTTTTCTCGAAATGCTGCTTGTAATTGTTTTGCTTGAGTAATTCCTAAAATATCCCCAACTGCAAAAATAGAGTAAAAAACAATAGAAAAAAAATTAGTTAATAATTTTAAATTAATTTGAATTGAAATGAAATGGCTACATATTTTTTTCAAGATTAAATTAGCCTTTAATTAAAATAATGAAACAATGAAACTAATTGCAAAATTTGACTGAACATAACCTATCCTAAATTCACACGAGTATGAAATGTGACGAAAATATTTGACAACTTTAAGACCTTTCATGTCATTTCTAGCCAGGTAGATTTCAAACCAATCAAAATAAACAAAAAATATACCTTACCAACTTCCGTTCTTTCTTTATTACTATGTATTACTAATGCTACAGCTAAAATACTGTAATTAAATGCATGTCTTGTCTTGTACTTCGTATAAGATAATCTATGTAGAATCGAATGTAATGTAGACATTTACATAAAATTCATTTATATTTAATTGGAAACTAGCTAGACACAATTTCTTTAACTTAAATTTATTTTTCTAACTCTACCTACTGCCAATTGAAAATTGATATTATGATAAGCACCTGTACTTACTATATGCTAGTTTTAAATTATTACAGTAGGCAGTAGGGTATATAAATAAGTCTCAACATTGATTTTGACATTGCTTGGGATAATTTTTCTAATAAAATTTTATGCTAGTTTAGTTTGAAAATAAAAACTTGAACAGTAGATACAAAGAATACATATATGTACAGTACCCTGCAGGCACTACTCCTACTCATACTCATACTAATACATATTACTGTATACTATTAGCATTTTTACTAAAGTTTTTAAGTTTAGGATTAAAGCTATGCAATGGCTAAGTAAATAGAAAAATAAATAAAAATAGTTTGGTAAGATTAAAATACGACAGATAGAATGTATGACCACCCTTCCGGTTTCATATTTCAGAAATTCTGAATCTAAAGAAAATTAATAAGATACCTACCTAGTAATAATAATTTATCTTATCTTTTATATATATGATCTATGCTGTGGTCTGGTCTGTGATCTAGATCTATATGTGTAGTAGACAGTTAATGTTAATTCTTCAAAGCCCTAGATTCTCGAAACATATTAGAACTATTGCATTTCGATTTAAGATAAAAAAAAACGATTTAAATTCTCATTCTCATATGGAGATTTTTTTAAGGTCGACCGAAAAATAGTAATAAAAATTAATGAATACATTTATTTTATAGGAGGAGAGGACAAATTGTCCTGGACAATATCCTATAAAAAATCTCCATCTCATAATCAGTGCAGTGATCAGATTCAGATCAGAATCTGTATAAAAATCCGAATAAAAAAATAATAACACAGTCAGTTACCTAAGTCAAAGGGAAAACTTATTTTATGGCTAAATATACAAGTACATTGAAAATGAAAAGATATCTTTATCTTTGAGTTTTGCATTTCAAGGTATTTGGGAATAGGTATTACGCTAAAGGCTAGAGTATTAGGTAGAGGTATCAGTCTAGTTTTTATATTTAGGTAGGTATAGGTATACATTTTCATTTTCATTTTAAAGGGGTATTATCTGTAATCTGTAGTACAAATTCAATTAGTGCAAAATAAAAACAAAAAGTTGTGCGTGCACATAATAATACGACAAAATAAATCAAAAAAGTACGAACATAAACTAATCGTATGTATTTTCTACCTATAGTAGAAAATAAATATGTATTTCAAAATATAACAATAGAATGGATAGTAAATTAAAAGAATTTCTAATTGTCTCAATGTATCTTATACTAGCTACAATTTGCAACTTGGGTGGATCTACCTGGTCGATTTATTTAATTATTTGTTTTCCTTTTCTCCCTACATATAATCCACGTTCACTCGCACATAAATTTGTCAACCGTTTCAAACATTTTTATAAAGTCTAATTTGACTTTTTAGCTATATGTAATCCCCTACTACTAACCTATCTATTAGATAGGTAAGTAGACAAAGTTTGAGCTTTGCAAGTATTCATTTATCTGCTACTTCTAGGCATAATAAAGTCAAGTAAAATCATACAATTTAATTCAATTTTCTCTCATTTTCATTTTAACCTCTGATTCCACCATAATATAAAAGTATTCTGAGCGTAATGGAATTCTATATGATTAATTTTTTACTAAACTAAACTGTATTCCCGCTACTGTATACCATGGCTTTCTGGAGATATTTCCAGGTGAGATAATTTAAAATAAAAACCTTATAATTCTGTAAATCATACAACTTTTTTATCATTCCAGATTTCTATTTGTTCAATAATCCTGATCATCAGAAAATCGGAATCTACAATCGACTATTCTCAATTTTATTTACCACCTTGCTGTTTTCCAGCTATTCCTAGACTTCCTCAAGAACCATTATATCCATCTCCTACGGAAAATCATCATCAAAATGAAATCAACTATCAGAAAGATACAATAATTCCTGAACAGTCCAAAATTGTCGAAAATATCCTCGAGTTTAATAATAATACTGCAAAGAACAAATCTGATTCTGCAGAGTCATATGATGGCAAGATATTTAAATATTTAATACCTCTAACAATTGTTCACAAAGAAAATCCTAAAGAGGCAAATAACAATAACGAACAGTTTACTGAAATTAAATTGATAAATGATAAAGAATTCATTGAAAAAAATCAATCACAACAATCACTACAAAAATTTAAAAGATTCATTGACTTTTCTGATCTAACACCTGAAGAAAAAGGAAAGAGAATCTCATTCATCCAAAAAGTTCTGAATAGGAAACCAGGTTGGAAATTTCCTGATGAAGTTGCAGAAAATCAAAATACCATCGCTAATACTATTACCAATACAAAAAGTCGATATGAGGTATTAAACAGTGTTCCATTAGTAATTCAAAAGCCAGAAAACCCTTTACAAATAGATGATTACTCTTCGAAAATTGAACCAAGAAAGGTCCAGTCTACAAAACCATCAATTAAAAATAACAAAATGCCTTCAACCTGGTTAATGTATTTGAAAAGGGCTTTATTTCAAAGTATGATTGCAGATCAAGAAAAGAAAAATAGAGGTTCAAACACCAGCACAACAACAGATGAAGATTTGTCAAAATCATCCTCAAACAATATTCTAATCAGTAATGAAGGACCGAATGAACAAACTAAACAACTATGGAATAAAATACTACATGCAAAACTTATGACCATTGATCCACTAACAAAAGCATCATCAGAAATTCCAGAATTAATTTATTTACCACCTGGCCAAGTTACCAGCGGACTTGTAGTAAATACAGAAAATGGCATCGAATTTCGTATTTCACCAGAACCAGAATTATATCAAAACCATCATCATCATCATCATTCAATTGGAAATAACCTGCTTAATCATCGACAAGAAGCAAAAGAAGAGTGCAACTGCCACCTTATAAATCACGGAGATATTTTAGTCGGTAAGATTCTAAAAAATTTACATTAAGTATACCTATTTAGAAAAAATTAAATCTTTTGTTTTACTAGCTTATTGGTCAGTCTCAAGAATACTTAATGAACAAAATCAACCATCACTACAGTATTTACTTTACCCAGTTCAACATAACGTTCCAACACCACCATTATTATTCCCTTTCGGTGAAGGCATAAAAACTATAAACCCATCACCAATCGATACTTTCTTTCATCCACAACATCAACAATTTCTTTATAATCATGACCATCATCATCAAAATTTAAGACCAATTAATGGATTACAATTTAGAAACTCGAAAGCCCTACAACTACAACATCAATATCAACAACAACATCCACAAAACTATATTGTAAATAATCCTAATTCTATACACCAACATCAAATGCAGCATCAACAAATAAATCACCTACAACAAAAACATTTTATACAATTTCCAAACAACAACCAACAACGTGTGATAATTGAGACCAAACATGGAGCAACTCCTATATTTTTACATAATAATTTGTATAGAAATCTAATTGAAAACCATTTGAGAAGAGAAGATGCAATTATTACAGAGAAGGTTTTGCATGATCTTCATAGACACCATCATCATCAAAATATAGATCCAGTTCCAACACATTTACCGCCACCCCCACCGCTACAACATACACCTATTCAGCATCAAGGCCATCCTTCGCCAGTTCCACCACATATACATCACTATCATATACAACCACATCATCATAATATACCACCACCGCCGCCTCCACCAATACCACCAAGATTAAATCATCCAAAATCAATTCAAGAAATCATATCACCTGGAAATCAAGTACTTCTGCCACCTCCAATACCGTATGAAAATAATAATCTGCCCTTTCCTCTAGGAATATATGGTCACAATTACGGTAGTTATATTGAAAAACCTCCAATCCACCTGCATGACTTTGACATACAGGCTAAAAATCATGATAAAACTAATGATAAAAGAGTTCAAAATGAAATGAAAAATAAGGGATCTACCATTTACAACAATAATCAAAAGTTGCAAAAGAAAAATATGATCAATGAACCATCCTACATTTTAGATTTTTAAATAAACTATCTATTTTTTTAGCCCTATTTATCTACTTTGTATATAACATAACCTATACCTATGTACTATATATATTATACCTAATTTAACTTATAAATACCTATTTTTTGTTGTGCCTATATATTTTTTAAAATGAAATAAAATAATTACCTATATCAGCATCATATTTATAGCAGGGTTCAGCCTGTTCTGGCAGCAAAGACTCGAACGTTTTTGGAATTACTGCAAATTATTAGATTTAGAAAATTAAGAATTGAAGTTTATTGATGTTTTTATAATATAATTCATTCAGACTTACCTTCAGAAATTCTGTCCAAATATGACAACCTATATTACAATATTAGATAGATGTCAGACAAATATATATTAACTATTAACTTATAATTATTGATTAAATATTTTTTCCTTTCTAGGCTAAACATACCTTGTGCACTTATAAATCACTTCTTGAATAAATTTTGGTTTTGGATGTTCTGGTTCCATTTGCAAAACCGAAGCCCAATCATCCCAACTCCAACGTAATTGAAAATTTGTCCTATTAGGTAAAAGTCAAGATTTAATAAAAATGTCACAATTGGGTAATTAATATAATTCCTTACAAATGATAAGCAAACCAAGATGCAAATCTGTCAATACATGAAACATTCATAGTGTCAATTCTAGTATATAAAAGTTCAGTAGTTTGTGCCAAAACTTGTGGAATTATAGCTGGCTGTCGTTTACATAGCTCAATTAAAATTGAACCATAACATACTTCAAGATAATCGGGTGTTGGGAGCTTAAATAATTCTCCAAAAATCACTTCAACAATCATGTATTCTAATGGTACTCGAGAACCATTACTATTTTGATACTCAAGTAAAGCAGCAGAACTAAAAATATATAAAAAAAAAATATAATTTAGAATTGTTAGTTTATTGAATAAAATAAAATCAATTACCATTCTTTTCTTTCAAGATGATGTTTTCTTAAAATATCCTTTAATTCTTGTTCAATTAAAAATCTTTCAATTGAATGAGCACCTGGTAAAACAGGTGCAGATGAACCCTATTTAACAAAAAATAAAGTTAAGGTAAAATTCTCTCTCAGTAAATTATTTAATATTTTTACCTCTGGACAATCAGTATAATCAAACATTCTAAAAATAACTCTAGGCAATGGATATTGCATATTTTCATGATGTGGTGGAAGTGTAATTCTAAAAATATTAAAAATTAATTAATAAGTATAGTATATAGATGCTAACAAAATATAAAACTAACGAAGGCAAATTATGTTGAAGTGCTTCACATAGAATAGAATCAAAAACCAAGTATGGTCTTGCAATGTGTTTTTCTATCCAACCATCCATTTTCAGCTTTTCAACTTGTGCCCAAAGGCAATCCAAATACTAAAAATAAATCATTTTTAAACTAAATCTCATCTAGGTAATGTTAAAATTATCATAATTTGTCAATAATTTTAGTTTGTAGTAAATAGTAAATACCTCTTCTTGTGGATGTGGATCATCTGTAGCCCAAATCCTTAAAAGTTCATGATGAATCTTTTTTCTTTTCTTCATGTAATTATCAATGATTATCATTAATCTTTCAACGGTTTGCTCTCGTTTATCATAAAGTTCACGTCCAACCCAAGGCAAAGTATTTAATATAGCATAAACAAACCAATCACGACGAACCTAAAAATTATTATAATAAAAAACGAGTATCCATATTTTTAAAGTATCTCATGTATTTACTTGTGGTATGCCGGCTTCACCAGCTTGAGCTCCTTCCATGAAAGTATCAAATAGTTGAAGTAATGATGTAGCTGGAAGAAAATCATATTTTTTTTTCTTTATCTTAATTCCTTTCAATATCAAAAATAACTAATTTTAAGTACTTACCAGAAACTACATGACAATTAACCAAATCAGCAATAAATCTTAAGGTATATTGTGCATTCACCCAATTTCCACTTCGCAAAAAATCTTTAAAAGTTTTTACAAGTGCTTCGACAAACTAAATAAAAAATTAATTATCAATTAGTGATCACATCACAAAATAGATACGAATTAAATTGTACCCTACTATGAGTGATTTTACAAAGTAAAATAATTTTACCTCTCCACCAAAATTATAATTCTTTGCATTTAAAAGTCCAGCCAATGTTGAATAAATGGTACATTTCTCAGGTAAAAATGTCACCATTTCAACTAAAATTCCCAAAATTTTTCCTTTCTGTGTTGATAAATCAGCTTCCAGTACTTTTGCAACCCCTTCAATGCTACTTTCCACAGATGCTTTTGTCTAAAATAATCATAAAAGTTATACAAATTAACCAAACCATTAACCATTAAAAAAATTGTATTTTATATAAATTATTTTATGCAAATGACTAACCTTTTCACCAACATCAAGAATTATGCATTTTAATGGATCTTCTTCCTTCCTTTCTTGATTACCTGAAGTCCTTCTCTTTTTAAAGTATCGCCCACCACCTTTTAATTGACAAAAAATGACAAAATGAACTATTACGGAAATTGGAATCCTAACCTAATAAATCTATCTGGCTCTTGGATTAGGGATCCCAAAAATGATAAAATGAGATGATACGACTGACACTAACAATATAACTTATATAAATATAAGGAATTAAATTAGGTGATATAATCTATTCATTAAATTTATAAATTGATACCACAATTTGGTTTTTCAAAGCTGAACCTGAACAGAACGAGCGGGCTTTCATTTTTTGTCATTTATCTGTATTTTTATTAGTCACTAAACTTTAACTAGAAAAATAGATAATATTTACCTCGATCATCATTTCCATCATCAAATTTTCGACGCCGGTTATCCCTCATCATCCTTGTCCACCACCACGAACAGGGTAACACCAACCTCTCTTAATTTTAATTATAATTAAAATTAAATTATTGACAAGAAAGATAAAAATTTTATTTTTATAAACAACAATTTTTTAGGAATTTTTGATTTTTGATGCCGAAATTTGAAATGCAGACAAAAATAATCCTTCAATTAGTAAGTAGGTAAGTCTCAATTTCAATCTCAATCAAAAAAATGATTTTTTCAATTTATGGGCAATGTGAGAATTTAAAAAAAAAAACCAAAATAATATTTCTGAGAATTTTGAAGTTCTAGCTCTGAAAACATTAATTTTGGCATTCGTTATTCGTTACTGAATTTCAGTATATTACTTATTTCAGATAGAGAATGAAATAAAAAAATGTTACATACATGATACATGTATGTATTAAATGAAAATTGTCGTACATACTGATTGCTTGTAGTTGTAGAAGTAGAAGTAGTAGGTAGGGTACTATTGAGATGAAGATGAAATCAAATTTTCAGAGCTGAATTCTGAATTAGATCTAATTCAGAAGATTCAGATCTAATTCTAATTCTAATGCATATTTGACGACAAATACCTATGCAAGATTTCGCTTTTTGTGAGATTTCACTAAAAAAACGGTTTCGAGACGTCGCGTCGGGTGCCCTCGCATTTTGTATTTTGTATGTAGATCGTTTACAAGAGTGGCTATTTCCTGCTCCACAGCCCTACCTGCATTTAGTCTATTTTAATATGAAAGGTCTACAGAAAGCGGGGTAGGGTCCCGACGTCCCCGACCGTTTTTTTAAAAGGAATGTGGCTTGCATTGAATTTTTACTTAAATTGTTAATTGCTAGCTTAGTTTTACTACGGAGTATTTTATTAAACTTGAACTTGTTATTTTTTAGGCAGATTTAGGTCACTGTCACTGTCACTGTCCAATCAATCATTCAATGACATGAAAAAAAATCAAGCTTTTAGGTCAATTCTCATCAAAATCCTCTCATCCCAAGTGACTAAAGAACACTTAACTGAAATATAGTTAGTAAATTAGACTGTTTTGACTAAAAAGTCCAATGATATTTGAATTGCAATGTCTAGACTCATATTTATAATTATAATTACAATCGGATTCGGTGCCTACCTAAATCTAAATATATCTGTATAATTTTTATCTTGATAGACTCCACTGGGATTCAAATCCAAATAGTACTTGTATTTTATTTTCTATCATTTAAATATCACAAAAAATATCAATTTATTACCAAAACTAAACTAGTATTAAAATCTATAAGTATGAAAGTAGAATTATGATTTAAAATTAGACTTAATAATATATAGAGTAATTATGTAGTATAATTAATTGAATTTTGAATTGAATCATCATCTTGACTTTGTTCTTGACTCTGATCCTCATGATCATGATTGTAACCATTACTATCTTCTTCAGCAGACTCATAAATCTCTGCCACACTTTTCATACTCTGATTTCTTCGATGTTCAAATGCCTTAATTTACATAAGAATAGTAAAATAGTATTAAATTAGATATAAGAAATGTATCTTGTGTATTTTAAAATTACAGATTTAGCAATTTGCATCAGGTATAAGGCAGTTTGTTTCCCAGTTTGTTGAGCAAATTGATTTAGAGAACTTTTCGGATCACACATGAGAAAATATGGCTCTTCGAATTCCTACAAAATTCATATATTTAAAATATACCTAAAAGATATTTAAAATTATAATTTTTTCTTACTTTCAAAGAGCCTGCGTCTAAAACCATAATTCTATCACTGTCCATTACTGTATGTAATCTAAAATTTTCAAAATATCACGATTGTTATAAAGATTGAGCATTATAATATGTATATGTCAAGGTAAAGGAATTATAAGCTTGAACTAATTTAAAAGTACCTATGGGCCACAGTTAGAACAGTACATTCTTCAAATTTTTCTCGGATTGTTTTCTGAATAAGTACATCAGTCTCAGGATCAACATTTGCAGTCGCTTCATCCAGAATTAAAATCTTATTTTTTCGAAGAATAGCTCGACCTAAACAAATTAACTGTCTCTGGCCTACACTGAAATTTGAACCACCTTCAGCAATCTACAAAAAAGTTCAAAAAGTCTTAAACTTATGAATTAATTAATTAAATGGTGTACCTCAGTATCAAGACCAAATGAAAGCTCACGAATATATTTAGCTAAATAAACCTCTTCCAAAACTTTCCAAATATCAATATCAGAGTACTCCTCAAAAGGATCCAAATTTCTCCGAAGTGACCCTGAGAAAAGCACAGGATCCTGAGGGATAATCGAAATCTTGGATCTCAAATCTTGTAGCCCGATTTTGAGCACATTTATTCCATCAATTTGGATAATTCCTTCGTATGGTTCAGCTATCCTGAAAATTGCAGCTATTAAGCTGGATTTCCCTGACCCAGTCCGACCGACAATACCAATCTAATCATAATAAGTTAATTAATAAAATATTCTTTCAATTTAAGTTTTTAAAAAAAGTTACCTTTTCGTTTGGCTTTATGACGAAATTGATGGATTTCAAAACAGCTGGATCATCATCACCATCGCCATACTTGAGTGAAACACCTTCAAATTTGATTGCTCCTTTCGAGGGCCATTCCGGTGGAGGTTTTCTTCCAGGTTGTGATTCAAGTTCAGCCTCAGTTTCTAAATTCGAGTAGTCAATTATCCGTTCAACTGAAACCATCTGATTCTCACATTCTGCTGATTGCCTCACACCCCACTGGAATAGTCCAGTTAGACTCAAACTTGAACTGGAAAAAAAATCTCTTGAAATCTCTTAAATCTTAAAATTTCATAGTTAAAATGTACCTTATAGCAAGCCCAGCTCCAACTCCACCTTGATCATAAAGTAGGAAACTATAAGCGACAATGGCAATGTACATGACTAAAGATAAAAAAGTTATGGTAAGTAATAATTAGCGATGCTTTTTAAGTAGATATCTTACCGGAAACATAATCGACAAAAATTCCCAACCATCTGGCAGTAGCCAAAAACAGGTACCAAGCTGATGTATGAAAATCTTGAAAGTCATCGAACTACAAAAAAAGAACAATTATTAGTCATGGATCTCTAAAAATAATAAAATGTCTTTTTAGTAGGACTCTCAAAAACGGCTCTGTCTCCAACTCCGAAACCGTAGCCGGGGGCCTAGAGTATTTTTATAAAATATTATACCTGTTTAACAAATTCCTCTTCACATTTAAAAGCTCTAATTGTGGTCAATCCATAAAGTGATGTGGAGAGATGTGAGAAAACGGGACTTCTGGCAATACCTTCAAGTCTTTTGATGCTTCTAGCCGTGTACAAGTAAAATCTTCGAATATAGTAGAAAATAAATGCTAAACTGACCGACGGGATCAGTAAATAAGGGTTGACTATACTAACAATTGTCACTATCCCTATCACTTGTAAAGCCACCTAAAATATCAAAAAATTTAATTTACATATTTTCCTACAATCTATATGTAGGCACCTCAAAAGTGTCAAATAATGTTGGTGGCAAAAGTTCATCGACGATTCCGATATCCTTTAAAAATGCATAAAATTTAGTAAGGTACTTCTTAAACTACATTACATGATATTACTTAAGCTTAATTGAAATTGTACAATCACCTTTGCAAATCTATTAAGAATTCGACCTTTATACAGATTTTATTAATACAAGATTAGAAGAGAAATTTTTTAAAAGATTGATTATTAATTTTAATTACCAACAGGGTTCACTAGAGAGTACAAAATAGACAAAATATTATGCAGATTTTCAGAATAATTAATACATTTAAAGATAAGTTATACCTTCGAAAAACAACATGGGGGCCCTTAAAACTCCATAAAAGAGATTTCTATGCAAATTTGTAGATGCTGTAAGAAATTTTAAATTTTCTTTTTAATTTTTTGACTAGGCTACTAATACTACTCAATTAATACAATTCAAATCGATTGCAATTAACAATTCAAATCATGTGATTTGAAAAGTAATTTGAAATGAAAAGTATGGGATAATTAATCTAAAAATATCAAAACACAACGCTACCCCTCATGCACATTTCGAAGAATCCAACAGTTCTTAAGAGTGAAATGAGAAAAAGGGTTCCAATAATCCCTAAAAAAATGCATCAAACTCTTTAGAATCACGAATTTTAACAAAAGGTTATCGTTACCTGAATAAATCCAAACTTGCTGTATTCTATTTTCTTCTATACCTAATGGATTGTAATCATCATTATAGTAGTCAGTATCATTTGTAACAATTGAAATATTGGGAGTTCTGGATTCTTCGATTCTTGTCCTAAATAAAAACAAAACAAAATGATACGAGTGCTAATAGGTACAATTGTATCCGATCCAATGCCTTCTGGTCCAAAAAATACTGACTGCTCAAAATTCTAAATACTATTAGGTAGGTACATAGTCCAAATTTTTGATTTTAATCAAAAAAAAATAAAAAATGTGCAGGATTTTAAGATAAAATAACTCTCAGGTCTGAAAAACCAGCTTTCGAGCTCAGATTTATGTCTTTTTTAGCAAAGGATGTATTCGGCTTTCAGGCCTTTAACATTCAACCTCATATAAAGGCCAGAAAGCCCATTAGAACATTTAGAACTCGAAAATATCCTTATTAATTATTTTTAGTGCTTTTTCTTAATATTTTGCACTTTCCTTTATATTATGGGCTAATTCAAGTAGCAAATATAATCAGGACCTGTCGGTATCGGGTCTTTATTTTGGACTAGACGGTATTGGACCAGTAGGTACTGATACTGACCCGTGCGATAGGTACATACATATGAATTTTAGATTTACCAATATTGTAGAAAATAATCAGATCCAGTGAATAAAACTTGAGTTGAAATATTTGATAAAATTAGTACGACAAGTGTGAAGCAATTCGAGCCAGCCCTTATATACTTCCAGTATAAACTCAAATTTATATTTCCAGTTCCAATAAGCTCCTCTGGAACAATCGGCTTCTCTTCCTGATCCAAACTACTTTTTCTGCTAGTAAAAGTCCCATAAATGGGTATTTCTTTTTTTAAAGATTGAATAAACAATAGACCCTTGCCCTTGGCACTAGAACTAGAATGGGTTAAATGAAAAGAAAAAAAACACAAACCAAAACCAAATGTTAATAATCAGCAACTCAAAAAAAACAAATCAAAATGTTTAAAAAAATCAAAAAAAGCTTTTACACAGACAGTAGCTATTTTTAATATTACCTTCGACGGCCGCATCTTTGATTTGGATTTTGTAAACTTTTGGCAATTGAGATTGTTATTGACCCATCATCAAGGTCTTCAAAATCTTGTGGTAGTTGTAAATCACCAAATAATCCCATTTCAATCTTAAAAATTCGAAAAAATAAAGGATATCTTCGGGTTTTTTTTTTGTATTTTATAAAATTGTACCTGGCTCATTGATGACGATCGACGGAATTCAGTTTTTCCCAAAATCGAGATTTCAGAAGATGTTCGAGATTTTAGTCCAGAGACTGAAATTGGTGCTGTAGTTGGTGAGGCTGAGGCTTCATTGAGCATCATTTGGGTAAAATTTATTCCAGAACTGATCAAAGTAAGTTTATTATACTTTAATTTATGTATCTTTGAATGAACTGATAAATCTTACCCCAGTAGTTCTGTATAATTTCCTAAAATTAATGGAAAAAGCAAGATAGCTATGTAAGTATAGGTAGGGTACTTTAAAATTTTAAGAATTTTACCTTGAACTTCAACACGACCTCCATTTAGCAGTATTATCTGTGAAGCTGGCTTCAAAAATTGGAGTTGGTGAGTTACAAGTATCACAGTCTTTTCCTTGAGTATCCCTAAAATACATTTTTCGAATAAATGTCGGCCAACTTCAGAGTCCACTGCACTTAAAGGATCGTCTAGTAAATATATGTCAGCATTGGCATAAACGGCCCTTTAAAATAAAAATTTTAATTTAAAGTAGTTTAAATATTAGTCAATTTAGCATTATCTTCATAAATAATTTCATAGAAAATTAAGTAAGTAGGGTACCTAGCCAAGTTCACCCTTGCCTTCTGTCCACCAGATAAACTCGCTCCCTAAAAATATTTCATAAAGAAGTAAATTCATATATAAAAATTCATTTTAACAATAGTAATAGGCTTACCCTATCTCCAACAATTGTCTAAAAAAACACAAATACCGTTGCATTTCCAATCGAAATAAGTTTGATATAAAGATCTTACCTTATCACCAAAAGGAAACAATGATAAATCTCTTTTCAAAGCACAAGCTTCAAGTACTTTCAGATACCAATCGTGATCATAAGGCCTGCCAAACAAAATGTTATCTCGAACAGATCCTCCAAAAACCTATATCCAAAAAAATTACTTTAGACCTAAGATCATAAATCAGTGATCAGTGATCTGTAAGAAGGTCTCTTGATATTCATTTTAGCTGAAGCTACTCAAACATGCTTTGAGACTCGAAATTTACAAAAAAAAGGACTAAAATCTGAGGTCAAAAGTGGGTTTTCCAGAGGTTGCTCTTAAAAAGTCATTTTTTTAGAAAAATCTTACCCAAGGTTCTTGAGCAGTATAAGCCAGTCGTCCACAAACAAAAATTTCTCCATAAGTAGGGGGCAATTCTCGTAAAATGGCTTGTAATAATGATCCCTAGATTACAAAATACACAAAATATTATGAAAATTTTCAGAACATGTAATTATTATAAAATTATGTATAAGATATACCTTCGAAGAACCAACTGTCCCAATAATAGCCAACAATTCACCAGCCTTAACTTCAAAATTGATATTTGAAAGTGTCATATCATCCGTATTTTTATTCCAACGAGCACTAAAATTCCTCACTTTGACATATGAATTGAGTTCTGTACTTGTTTGTGTTTGTTGATAATTATTTTTTGAAGTTGATGGGATATCATTTGATTGTTTTGAAATTTGGATCCAATTTGGGTCAATTTGTCTTTCCTCCATGAGCAGGAATGTCTAAAATTGAGTAAGTATTTCAATCAAATATGGTTTTTATAAAGGATATCTTGGGGTAATAATGAACTTTCTGGCCTTTTTATGAGGTTTAACAAGGAACTTAGCATTAGAAATGCATTTATAGCCTGTTTAAGTTACCTGTATCCTTTTAATCGACACCATTACTTCAGCTAGATGAGCAATTCCATTGGGAAAAAACTAAAAAATCCAAAATATTGTGAGAAATGTGAGAATTTTGTGATTTAATGAAGCTTACCAATGTCATAATAAGTCGAACATTATTATAAAGGGATAGTGTCACAAAGACCTGTAAATTATAGATATTTAAGGGCAAAAAGGTCAATTATATTTACATACATTACCTATATCTATTGGGTAATTTACCTTTTCAGAATTAATATAATTTCCAGTTAGAACATAAGCTAGCAATGTGAGAAATATGATAACTTTTGAAGCTATATAGTAAAAACTTAGATTGACTGATCGTAAAAAAGCAGACTTTCTGATCACACTAATTTCATCTCTAAAATTTATAAAAATTCTCATCAAAATTAGACAAAAATTGACCTACACTAAATATTTGAACAATTTACTTTCTAGCATCTCCAACAAGTAGGCTAAATGGCTTTTCCCAGGTATACCTTAAAAATAATAAAAATATCCTGCATTATTTTGTAAAAATTGCCGAATAATAATGATCAAATATATAGGTAGGTACATTTTTATAACACGAATTGCTGAAACTATCTCATTCATATATCGAATTCTTCGATCTGTTCTAATAGCTGTTTTTAATCTCAATGAACTGAACATTTTGCCCATCCAACCTAGGGATTCGAAAAGAAATGAGTTAAAAATGAATTACAAAAATACGAGTAATTAATTATTTTAAGTTCATTTTAAGTACTTTGAAATGGCACGAATAAGACCAATAATGCAATTCCAGATAAACTAAGGAAAATTAAAATAAAATATTTAGTTATGTAATAGGTACTTATTAGTAGGGTACTTAACCCAAAGTAGGGTCAGTTTTTTTTTACCATGATGGTCCAAAATAGCCCCAGAGTATAAATATCACAATCCCTAATTGGACTGGGCCTAATAAAATGATTAAAATAATGATTATTACACATGTCCTAAAATCGCTAATTTCCAATTTTTAATCCTAGGCCTAGGCCTAAGTATTTCATCAGTTCATCAGTATTTCATCAAAACCCCATTATGGTCTTAATCATATAAAAAAGGCCAAAACCTGATATTTCTGAACTAAACTAAATGAATGAATCATTACATTACGGATATAATCAATCTATGTAGTAAGTGAGATTGATAAAGATTTTTTTAAGGTTAATACTCTGTATACTTGATTATAATTATAAACTTACCAATCCATAAATAATGAAAGAAAATTGTGCATTGATCAAACCGGCTCACATCATTTGATAAAAAATTGACCTTTTGCGAAAGATAAATGCATTTAAGTTTCCATAATATATAATTAAACATTTATAAATATACTCACGAGTTGCCCTATAGTTGTTTTTCCTATAGATGCTTGGCTTAATTTTAATGCCTAAAATAAACTGTATAGTTAGTACATACATATATTGCTCAACTAATAATGATTTTAAAATATTTAACTAACCTTTCTATAAATTAAGGATGAGGTTGCGACTCTCATTCGCATCCCATTGTGCAGGACAGCAAAGAAAAATGGATGATGTTGGAAAGTATAGTAGAAACTACTTACAAAAATCCCAGTAGCAAATAAGTACCCTTCATAACCTCCCAAAAAACCATTTCGAAATTCTCCACCGAAATAACGAATCAAAAGTCCTAAGCAAAGAGGTTGAATGATCCTGAAATTTGAAATTATTTACTAACCAGGTAAGTACGATTATTATTTGATAAAATTTTAGATTTAGTTTAGTATAGGTAGGGTACTTGAGAACACATTCATCAATAAAAGCCCAAATTCCAAGTAGAGCATAGTTAAAGCCAAATACTTTCAAAATGGCCCAGGTCAAGCTGGGCGTTCGAAGTCGATTTCGACCTTTAGCTGTATTGTCTGTAATTCGACCATTAATTATTTTGGTTTTTCGAATCTCCTCTCTCCAGGCTTCGGCCAAAAGATTTCCTAAATTTTCTGAGCGATCATCAGGTAAAACTCGATACAGATCTAGAACCATTTAGAAAAGTCAGATACATTATGAGAATTCTTGATACATACATATTATAGTCATAAAATATCAAAATCTTGTCAAATTTTTTAATTATCTTGCCAAAACTTCTTAATACTTCTCAAATTTTCAAATAGAGAACGTCATTTCGACACTCAATCTCAAATAGAATGGAAATTAAATTGGATTATGCAAAAATTAGTATTTAAATCAAACATATCCAAATTCTGTCCAAATGATCTATCTGAAGCTATTAAAAACATGATTTGAGGCTCGAAATTTGCAAAATTATAAGACAAATGTGAAGTTAAAGGTTGGTTTTTCTGACCACAGTTTATAATAGATCTTATACCTTGCACTTTGTGCCTATTACCTATAGATTATATTGTTACCGATAGTACCTACATTTTTAATTTTTATTAAAAATCGATTCTTTCAGAGATGTTGGCTAATAAAATGATAGGATTTCGAAATACCTAATTTAATAAATAAGAGAGCATTTTATTGATTTCCTTACCTTCAGTTTCCAGATCACGTTTTTTACCTTCTCGAAATAATTTGAAAAGCCACCTATAAAATCATGCAAAACATTAATTAAGTTAAAGTATCTTACATATCTATAAAATTATAAAAATCTATTTTTGACATTTTTTGATGTAATACATTACCTAGTAGGGTACATCTATATCCTATATAAAACTACCTTAATTATATACCGTGTACTGTAATAGAGAATAGAGTCGATAATTTCGGTAATAGAATACTATCAAGTATTCTGCTTTTGACTTTTGTCATTAGAAAATAAAAATAGATAAATAAACAAATCTTGTCATATAACATGACAAGCGTAAACAATATTTACCTTACTATATGTACCCTACTGATAAAAGATAAAAATGATATTTTGTCATATTTTTCCATACAATTCGTGTTTTTGAACCCAAAAAAGTTATAAAATGTATTAAAATCTATGAATGATCCAAATTGGTAGACTACCAAAACCAAATCAATATGATAAAGTTGTATCAGCAATCAAAAAATAGGTAGGTACATTTATCTATGTATCCTTACTTTAAATCCATTTTAAATATGAGATAATAATTTTTGTAAAATAAACAATAACTCGACTATTTTTACCTACTTTTTGTAAATAATTTTAGCACACGTCTCGACTGCCTAGTAGCTTGATAAATAAGTCTGGTAATATCGGTAAGAGAAATTTTATTTATCAATTTGGCATTCTACGAGGATTACAGTATATATACAGAAAATTGCAATACTGATACATTACATACCCTACTTATATTAACAGGTAAGTTCATATACTTAGGCATATTATTGCTTACGAATAAAATTTAAGGTATCATGAATGACAAATAATTAATTTGGAAACTTTCCAAACTGTAAAACTTGGCCAACGCGTTTCATAAGAAATGAGATACTCCAGTAATAAAAAGAAACATTATTTTTTACCGGGAAATGCAAGCTTATAATAAGCTAATCGATTTTCTAAAATTGTGCAAAATCAATAGATAAATAGTGTATATTTAAATACAATTTTGATCCGTAGCTTTTTGGTGTAAATTTTTCCCAAAATAAGCAAAAATTTCGGTCTTTAAACATTTGGTTTGATGCTTAATTTTTGCCAAAATCCACTGATATTACGTAAAGTTACTTCAAAATTCTCGAATTTAGCAAAAAAAATTAGCAAAAAAATATAATAGTTTACTACATAAAAGATCATGGTTTATGTTAAACTTAATGTTATTTAGTACCATAAATTCTCTAAAATATTCTCTAAAATGACTCAAATAATATCTATTATTTGAGTCATTTTAGAGGACTAGGTCATAAGTATAAGTACTTACCAAAAAGAAAGTTTAGACAAAATATTCGCACTCTCCCTGGGACTAGTAGGTAATTGTTCTTGCTTCATTTTTAAACTGATATAGGTAAAACAGTAGGTATATTTTATACACTAGAAAATAAAAACCATATCCTATCTACAAATCCTTTAAATAATGAATCACTTTTTGATTTTCAATTAAAGTACCTTACATGTAAGTATATGTACCTACATAATATGCAGTCTACATAAAAAATCAATAATTTTGGTATACACTAGTAAACTCAAGACTCAACTCGTTAGTAGTAGTATTTCCATGAACTGATAATTTCGAACTAAATTGTATCCTTACATTATAGTTTCTTACAATTAATCCAAAGTACAACAGAAAGTACCTAAGTACGAGTATTAGGTTAGGTATATCAACTTTTTTTTAGCAAATTGTCTCAATCGCTTACTTAACTGAAACTGAAACTATCAGCCGAGTTTGACAAAATATAGGAATATAAAATAAATTTGTATCAGTCCATTTTTTTTGGGACAAAAGTATCTGTAGTTGAAATTCAATTGAAAGTTTGATATTTCCATAAAAGTCAGATAAATTATTTCATACGAGTCAATGCCTTTAATAAGTACACTTTACACTTACTATATTACTCAAGTTCAAGTTAAAAATATCCTCAAAGAAAGATTGAAGATAAGAGGATCACAAAAGTTCAGACTTGAGAGAGAATTAAATAAATAATTTAATCACTTTTGAAAGGACAATCAACTTGACTCTGTCATATTAGATTAGTAAGTACCCTATTCCTATTATATACTGATATATTGGTATTTCATGTGTAAGTATCACAAAAGTAATTAAGTAATTTAGTAAGAATCACAAAAATTATCTATTTATTCTTGGAATTCAATCAAGTTTAAGATACTTTCAAGTAATTTTAAAACTATATACTTAAGTAGTATTTATCACAACGCAGAATAGTAGTTATTTATTCCATGAATTACTTATTACAAGCAAAAGTAGCTAGCTTTTACACAAAAATTAAAAGGTTTATTACCTTCATACTTGGTTCTAAAGCTTGAATAAAATGTGACTTTGTAATTGTTTTATTGTCGAGTTTATACTATTTAAATAGGATTTAACTAGAGGAAGTACAAAGTATAAGGTAAATGCTTACTTGAGAGTTTTTTCAACGCACATTTGTATTTATTTTTATCCATACATACAGTCGACTCGACAGATAGGAAAAGTCAAGAGTTTGACTTTTTTATATCCTCATAATAACTAACTAGGTAATCTGTATAGGTAGATGCCTATTGAGCATGATTATTTATAGGTTTATTTTTTACTAGAGATTAGTAGATAGGTAATGTCTAAATAAGTGTATAGTTTACCAAAGTGTATATCTAGTAGTATTTGCTAAATAACTATGTTAAAATTAGATAACTAGGTATCTATATTATTATCAGTATATTACTGCTGATATTACGGAGTTTGTATTCACTTGATATATCTACCGCTAAAAGTATTATTTATAGATTATTTTAAAAAACAATAACAAGTTTAAGTAGTATATCTATAGGCCCTATAGGGTACTGATTGTAGGATTTTTGCACCATTTTTTTGGGAATTAAACTTACGAACTTACGATTAGGTACAGTAAGTATGGTATATAAAAACATAGTAGGGTACCTAAGTACTTAATATGCGATTTTTTTTAGTAAAAGAGAATTATTAATTAGGATAATTTCCAAAATATATCGGTTCAAAATTTGAAACTTTTCTAATCCCTATATTATCCTATATATGAATTTTCGTATTACACATTCCGCATTCATAAACTTGTAAATTAATAGAGTCAGGTATTATATTTAGGTAATTTAAGTCAAATAAAAATGTATGACTTTTTAATAGTGATCATATCTGTTGTAGGTGTAGGATAGGACCCATTTGCTCGTACTTGAGTTATCTTTAATTGTAATTATGTGGTATTTGCTAATAATCACATTATAGACGCTAGTACTAGACTGGGCGTAATATTAATTGTTTCGCCAAAAATTTCGAGTTCAATTTACAGATAATTACCTCTCATAAAAGGTTTTTGAAGTAATTGAGGTATTTTACATTGATGTGGATGATAGGTAGTTAAATAGTAAAAACCTTTTCTGAAACTTTCCTAAAATTTTCTTGAAATTTTCCTTATATTACATGGAAGTTTTCTTATAAACAGAACTTCATATACAAATTAGAAGTTTTCCTGTACTTAATATTGCACAAAAAGAGGTCATCAAGAATAAATCCACGGACAAAATCACAAATAACGCAAAAGCTTCGGAAAAATTAATCATGGAGAATACCTGAAGTGACCCAGAAAGAGGTCAAGAATGACATGGACAACTCGAAACAAAAAATCAAGTTTCAAAAATCTTTGATTTTGATCTTGTGCACACATTATGAAGGGTCCCAGATTATGAATGCTCAGATTGGAATACGAGATTTGATTTCAAATATCAAAATTGTATTATAAGACTAGGAATAGGATTTATATTATACTTTTAATATTTCCTATAGCAAATTACAATTTAAACTTGTAATTTGTACAAAATTAAAATTTCTTGTGCTTTTAGGATTCGATTGTATAGACTCGAGGGTAAATTAATGCAATCGCCTCTAGTTGTTACTTTTTTATATAAAAATGGATCGTAAACCGAAAAAAAGTAAAAATAAGACTGGGAACAAAGTTCTCAGGAGTAAGCCATCAAAGAAACATGTATCCAAAGGACCAACTGTCCTGAAGTCAAAGGTCAAAAAGACGCCACCAATGCATCCACCAAGGCAAATTAAAAACTATCTAAAGCCACTCGATCCAAAATCAGGACCTGGTCGATATGCAGATCAGAAAATTGATGAGCTAACAAAACAAGCTGAAATTGAGAAAGAAGCTTCACTAGCTCGTATGACACCTGGACCTTCTAGGAATCAAATGGTGAAAATGGTTGAGGAAACCAAGGCCAAGTCCTCTGTATCTATAATGGGTCAAGATGCACAAATTCCAGAAATTCCATCAGAAGAAGAACAAGAAGAAGTAGAACAACCTGTAGTTGAGGGCCCACCAAGTGAAACATCAGTCCTTGATCAAAATGTTGAAGAAATCGAAGAGGTAGAAGATATAGAAGAAAGTGAACCTGAAGATTCTTCAAGTAAAGTATCACTTCCAGACGTTGAAGGTGGTTTACCTAAACATGATTTAAAAAGTAAGTACCTACAAAGTATAGTATTTATAGCGTAAATCAAAGTAATTATTATGGATTTGAAATGATCATAATTTTTACTTTTAGGAATGAAAATTACTGAACTTCGGGAAATTCTTCGTTCAATTGAAGAAGAAATGAAATTCGTTGAGACTGAGAATTATGTACTCCAGAGAAGTTTGGATAAGCTTGAAGTACGAGATAAAGGTAAATTTTGTAAATAATCGGTAGAAAACCAAATACCTCTAACCTTTTTTGCAACCAATCTATAAGTACCTACCCTACATTTTCTAGAAATTGAATCTGATTTGCCAACATTTGAATACCGCTTACCATGGGATAAAGGATCGAACAAAAATTCAATGAATAAAATGGAGAAAGATGACTGTCAACCATCCGAATCCGAAGGGGGTAGTGATGAAAAACAGACTCCTACTGCTGCTACTGAAGAAAAACAAACTCCTCCTGAAGAATTTAAAGGATATGATGAAAAGGGATATTATAAACCAATTAAGTTTACTATTGAAGACATTTTCCCACCAAATTCTAACGAAGCTTATGAAAATATGACCGACGAGGAGAAAGAGGATATTAAAGCTTTTATCAAATCACTCGGGCCAATGCCACCTCGAGATTTTGATATTTTTCGTCATACTTATGGAAACCTAATTTATACCAGTAGTGATGAAGAGGGTTATGATACTGATCCTAATAATATTATTAGTACACCCAAACCAAATACAGCAGGAGAATCAGAAGCTTCAGATCAATCATATAGTATTAACAATGACATTGATCCTAGATTGGAATCAACTCTTACTACTCCTGCAGCTTCAAATTCGGTTTTTATTCAAATTCCAAATTTATTTTTAATAAAAAAAAGTTTTGATTTTGCGAGCGAAGCGAGCACCTACTTACTATTCAACTTTGCACTTTGTCCGTCTGTCTGTCTTTCCACGGCATAACTCGAAAACTACTTCACCTATTTTAACCAAATTTGGTATGAAGGACCCTTATAGGGTCTAGTTGTTCATGCTCAAAAAAAATTTCAGATTGCCCCACCCCTTGGGGTCAGGGGACCCTTTAAGGGTTCTCCATGTTAATCAAATGGGGAAAATCAAAAATGAAGTGTTAATTGACTTTATGGGCAATCGATGACGGAGATTCCGAATTTGACATCCATTTAACCAGAAAATTGACCTTTGACCCCAAAAATTGGGTAATTTGAGACGTTTTAAACGCTTTGCTCGCACAATTTATAATCAACTTCTAGTGAGTTGATTAAAGCCTAGTATATTAACTAATTACTACTTACATTGTTTTTTTTTAAATTTTAAAGGTTTTAGATAACAAAATTCGAGAATCGAGTCAAGGTTTGGAAAATAGCAGCATTTTTGAACAGCATCAGGGTACTTTAGTTGGAACAGATAGTAAAATTTCTGAACTTCGAGAAACTGAACATCAAAGATACTTATCAACTGGACAATCAGATGTGAATCTTGATGATGACGACGATGAAGACTTTCCTGGATTCAAAATCTTGAGTGCTCAAAAATTGCCACAAGCTGAAAAACTTATGTATAGTTTAAAAATCCTGGATGATATACAAATTGATTATTCTATGCTAGAAAAAGATTGCCAGTTGAAAGAGACCTTAATTCAAGTCTTTATAGGTAAATAAGCTACAGTTTCACAAAAGGTCTATCGTAGTAAACTAAATTTTTTACTTTTAAAAAAAAATTAAAGATACAAGCATGTATGCATATGAATTACTTAGAAAGTTTCAAGAGGATTTCAATGAATTGAAAAAGAACTCAAAAATACATCGAAGAGGATATTACATGGCTGAAAGGTTTAAAAGGTATTATAATTTGCATTATATATTAGGTATCTGCTGACCGATTAGGTTATTCATGAATGATTTTTGTAATTTTTAAAGATTTGTCAAGAGACTTCAAGGGCGTATATTGGATGAAGTCACAAAAGTGAATATGACACTCTCTGAGGTTTCAAAAGTAAAAAAGAAAATTGAGGCTCAGCTTGATAGAAATAAAGAAATGGGTGAATCTATTGAATTAATTGATTATCAATGGCTAAAGATTTCAATCAGTCAATATTCAACAAGTATTGAAGAAAAAAATTTAGAGCTAAATGAACTCAAATTACTTACAACCCATTGCTTCCAAGTACTCAAAGAATGGCGAGATAAATTGAATAAAAGTGTTACAAGTCAAGTTCGAATTCGAGATGAATTAGAAGCCCGGAATAATTTGATGGAAAGCTTTGATAATGATGGGGAAAATTTGAAAAATGCTGCTCAAGTTCAGGTTGAACAGAATAAATTATTACGTCGAAAGCTTCGAGCATTTAGAGCTCCAAATACAATGGATTATGTGAAATTAAAAGTTCTACAATATGGCTATAAAGATGAATCTGAAATACTTCAAAAGAAAATTAACTTTATCAATGGAAGATTAAGAAAATTAAGGTTGAAATATCAGAAATTTAATCAAGGGCTCGAGGAGATGACCAAAGAAGATTGCGCTCATGAAAATGAATGTTGGCTTGATGAAATTAAAAATGACATGAGTACAAAGGGGATCGACTGTTATTTAGAGACAATGTCAGAAGAACAATTCAATTGTGGTGGAGGATCAAATCATGGTTTTAAAAAGGGGAGAAACAAAGATTTTAATCCACTTCGTGAATATTCTAAATATAAAAAAGATAAGTTGAAAGAAACACTATTGACCAGTAATCGTAGATCTCAAATATTTTCAAGAACTGCAAAGTATAGTAATATTCTACTGGATGTTAAACCCCTCACAGCACTTGCAGCTAATTACACATTATTCCTAGATAATAAATTATAAAAAAGATGTAAATAAAGATTGATTGACTTACGAATATAGTTATAGTTGTTCAATTGCATTTGCTGTAATATATTGTCCAAAAAAATTGATTTGAAAAGTTAATAAAATAACAAATATGTAAAAGTTGATTGATTGAATAAAATATACAGTAGGTAACGTATTAATAATAAAATAGTTGATTGTATGGTAAATACTCGTAGGTACTTATGTAATAGTAAAATAGTAACGATAAAAAGTCATCCATATTTGTACATATTATTAATCATTTTTTTTTGTTAAAAAAAAGGTCCATCGCGTTTTGATAAACTTGATCAGAGACGAATTCTTCGTCCGTATTTTTGAGACTTGCAACTATCTCCATAATATTTCTAAAAAATAAAATAGATAATTGAAAAATCCTATAAAAGGAGAAATAATACAATAAAAATATAGAAACTTTTATAAAATCTTACAGTATAGTTTGTGGTTCATTCCTCGCTTTAAACATCATGTTTGGATCATACCTTTTCTTTGACACTTCGAATTTGGTTGAAATAAGATTATTAGAGTAATGACTTGGCCTTGTCCCACACCACTATAAATTATAATAATTTAAACATTTATTAATGAATTTTTTAATAATAAGGAAATAAAAAGCGATCTGAAATCTTAAAATGAATCTTGTTGTTACCGGACTGTCTGTCTCTAGAAGCATTCGCGGTAATGGTAATTTTTTTATAAGTTCACAATTTTCTTCAGTTTTCAGTGAGCACCCATTTATCCCGATATAAAAGTTTTCACCCAAGCTCAAAATCATTTCCATTTCTTCAGCTGTACCATCAAATGAGTGCACTACACCTCCATTTTCAAGTGAATCCTTGTTCTCAAATAAAATCCTGACTAAATCTGCAGCAGCATCTCGGCAATGTAAAAATAATGGAAGATTTTCCTTCCCCAGTTCTTGTAATTGTAGCCGAAAATATTGCTTTTGTGTAGGTTTATCACAAAAATCTAAAAATTACATTAAATATTATTTTTCTAATATGTTAGTTAAATAATTATTTTGTAAATAATCAACCTACCTGTTCTTGCATAGTCCAGTCCAAATTCCCCAATAGCCACAACCTTTAAAATAGCAATAATTTAAAACAATGTTTAATATTTGTATTTTAAATAAATAAACAAACCTTATCACGGTTTTCATTGATTAAAACTTTCAATTTATTCATGTATTCATCAACTGATGGAAATTCTTTTCGAAATTCAGTCGAATTAGTCGGATGAACTCCAACAGTACAATATAATCTTTCTAAAAATGTTTAAAAAAATAATTATCAGCTTGCATTAATTTAATTAGGTTAATTACAAACCATCAGATTTGGCCAGTTCTAATCCTTTTCTCGATCCATCCAAATTTACTCCAGTAATAATAATCTTATCTAATCCTATGTTCCAAGCTCGGTTTAAAACATTATCGATGTCTTTCTCATGACTCTTCTTTCCATTATAAATACCATTGTACATTTCATCTGTCAGATTTGCACCAATATCTTTTGAAATAATAAAAAATGTATAAATATGAAAAATTCATAATAATAACTATTCTGCTTTAATCCACTTTAAACTAAAGAAGAAAAGGTTGATTTTTACCTACCAATAAATTTAAAACGTGACATGTTAGCTAATGTTGATCTTCTACGTCTAGCACCAAAATACAAATAAAATCGATGAACAAAATCAAATATTCTTTTCGGCCCAATCTTCACAAATTGAATGCTCTAGCTTATAATGCTGCTTAAAATTTCTTGAATCTGAGTCTGAGAATGAGTACTGACTACTGAGATGATGCCTGATATGAATTCTGAATCTGCTGCCAATTTTTGGTGTATAAATTAAGATTTCTTATTAAACCCTGAAATAAAAAGGTTTCTATTATTAAATTTTCATTTTTATGATGAGATCAGTCAGTAATAGTAAGGTACTTATATGTCATATAGTCAGAGTCATAACTATAAACCAACGCCAACCAGAATTATTATTATTATTATTATATAAGTTGGACTTGATAGTAGAACTATTGAGCAATTCTGCTCTTGAATGTCCACATATTTTATATTATTTACTGAATCTGTGAGTGAGTGAGGTAGCACTATTCACAAATACATTAAAATACTTTTTTTTATTTTTTGAAATCCCAACCCTTGTACTTATCAAGTTTATTTTTAAATAAGTTCACCGAAGTTGACTCTTTTATTTTCTTTGTTACTTTAATTAATTTATTTTATTCATTAATTCATCTCTGAAATACCTAATTCTGATTTCTGAACTCACTTTTATGTAAGTATTAATTTTACTGGTAATAGTAATGGTAGGCGACAATCGGATTTTTCTAGGGCTGACTGAAAGTTGAATATAATATTAAATAAATAAAAAGTATTCTTGTCTTAATTTGAAAGTTAGTTAAATATTTAATTAATGTAAAGTAATTTTGAACTTCTATTTTATATAGGTGGAGATAATGGACCAAAATAATATGGATATAATGGACCAAAAGATTGTCAAGCTAACTACAAATGGCCAGAAAACTCTTGACAGTAATGAATTCAAAGAGTTAATTATTGTAGCTGCGTAAGTTGACGACATACATAATATTAATATATTATAGGATACTACTTTATTTTATTCCTTTGTATTTTTAATTATAATTATTATTTTTTAGACAATCTGAAGATAATTTAAAATATTGCCATGAAAAGTTGATGAAAACACTTGAGACACCACATGGAGAAGTTCGATATAGTACATTTCTCATAATTGAGCAACTGTTTCGGTAAAATTTGATAATTTATATCTTTAGCTAAGTTACAAAGTAAACTATGACTATGATTTTAACTTTTATTGTAAATAGGCGATCCGAGCTATTTCGAGACTTGCTTTTGGCCGATTTTAATGATTTCATTGAGCTTGTTATTGGTAGCTCCAAGAGAAAACTTCCACCACCACATGGTGTATCACAACAATTAAAATTTAAAGCACTTCAAACAATCCAAAAATGGCATCAAGAATTTGGACCAAAGCATAACAAAATTATTATTGCTTTTAATTATCTCAAAAATAAATTAAAAGTGGACTTTAGTGATGCTGAAATAAGATATGAGAATGAAATTAGAAAATCTCGTGAAGAGGAGGAGAGAAAGAGTAAAATATTAAATTTTAAGTTAAACACAGTTAAAGTTGAAATAGATGAAAATAGTGATGAAATCTCGAGATTAATAATAGAAATGGACAATTGCTTTAATTTAATTATACCTAAACCGAATAATCTATTTGAAGAGGATATTTTAACTAATGTAAGTAATGATCAAAATTCAACATCACAAAGGGATTCGAACTATGACGATGATGGACCTGATAATGATAATAGTGATTTAAGAGAACATGGAGTCTTTACTGGAGATTTTTCTGTTACAATAAACTTAAACGAAATTGCGCTTAATGGTAAATCGCAAGTAGAAAAAACTAAAGACAATGAACCTTTAATTGAGAATCTTCGAGATCTCTATTCACTTGCTAAACAAAGATGTTATCCAATGGTCAAACGATGGGCGAATTTTGCATCTTCTTCAAGTAATAAAATTTCATAGAAAATATAATAGAATTACAAAGTAGGTATGTATTATCAAGACCATGTAGATTAATTCTACTGGTCTTGGTATTATACTAATTTTTACAATAATTTGTAAATTTTTAGATGATTTAGAGCTTTTGAAAAAATCACTTGACATGAAAGAAATGCTTAAAAAGGAAATGAATAAATATGAAGATTTGCAATTTGGTAAAAAGCGAAAACATTCATCCTCTGAATCAGCATCAGGTAAGAGCACTGTATAAATCAGTTTATAAACATTTTTAATAAATTGTGAAATCTTTTAGATAATGATACAGATGATTCTGATTTTGAAGAAGTTGAAGAAGGTAAGGATGGATATGAAGAAAATGCTGTTGCTCCGCCTGTAATTCTACCTTCAAAATCTAGAAACTTAAACGATAATTTACCAAGCACATCATCATCATTTGCACTTTCGAGTAAAGATGACAAAAGTATTCAAAATGATAAAACTGTGAGAAGCTCGACAATTTCAATTGAATCAAGAAAAGAGAAACTTTTAAAAATTGCACCTAAGATTCCTTTTGATGTAGACTTGTTAAACTGGGAAGAAGGGAATTTACAAGCACCAACAATCGAAATGTAAGCAATTATAATTATCGACTAATTAAGATTAATCGATGCGATCACATTAAAATAAGTTCTATACCTACCTACTGTATTATCCTTTAGCTCAGATAATGGTCAACATCGATTTTGGCAGCCACTAGACAGAGAAGGAGATACTATTGAATTACCGGGTGGTATTGATTCATTAAGAACAAGAAGAATCGAATATACTGGAAATTTTGAACCTGTCAAATGGAGTTGTCGTGTGCCTCTTCCTAATGGCAGCCTTTGTCCAAGAAAGGACAGAATAAAAGTAAAATGAAATTTTTATACATACCTATATTATGCTTGTCCAATATCAAACTAAACTAACTAATAAATAATGATGTTCATTGAATTTATAATTTTAGTGTCCTTTTCATGGAAAGATAATAGCTAGAGATGAGCTTGGAATTCCAATAAATCCTGAAGATATAGAAGAAGAAATTAAAAGGAAAGAAAAAGAGAAACTTGAGAAACCTCCTGACTGGCAAGATCCGGAGTATCTGAAAGATTTGAAGGTATGTTTTTTAAATATTAATAATAATATATAAAGTAGTACCTACTTCGTAAATATAATTATTACATATCATCTACAGCTAAGATAACTGAATAAATACATACTTTAATAATGCTATAATTTATCTACCTACCTATTAATGTTATATTTTTATTTTATGAAGGCTCAAATAGGAATTGATTTAACAATCCATCCAAAAGGCCATCGTAATAAGAAAAAGAAATTGAAATTTTCTGAGCAATTTCCAAATTTAACGAATATTGAAAAAAAAGAGACTAGTCGAAGTCGGATCGGGAAAAAAGTATTTAAAAAGTAACTACCTATATATATTTTACCATTAATTTACCAGTAGTGCCTAATATTATGCTGCAAAATATAATGCATTTATTTGAACTAATTAATATCTATTATAATAATTATTTTCTTAATATTTTTTCAGGGGATCCTTAAAAAGAATAGGACAAGCGGAGCATGCAATAAATCTTAATAAATACAATGATAAATTTGGAGACCAGTTTAATTATGCTTTAAATTCCTGATTTTAATTGACCTCATTTCATTATGTAATTGTAATGCACAAACTGCTATAATAATTACTTTTCTTTGCATTTTAATGATAAGGATAAATCCTAATTATTAAGTATTAATTATTATACTGATAATACAAACAATTTAATTTTATAGAAACTGGCTGTGATACGAGTTTTAAGAATTTGTAAAATAAAGAAAAACATTTTCATTTATTAAAAGTAGGTAATTACAATAACTGAATTCTACTTTGTTTTGTAGTAGGTATAATATTATTATCATTCAATTAAGTTAAGGTACTTGTAAGTAGGGTATGGTACTCCTTTTTACTATATAAATATAAATTAACTTACTATAATAGGTAATAATGATAATAATTGCGAGTTGAATACTTATTAAATATTAGGTAGCTTTTTAACATCCAATCATAAATACAGATAGGTATTAGTGTATTTATGAAATACTTAAAAGTTGAAATGAACAGAATTCAGATTCACAAAATGCAAAATCAAAATCTCAACGATATATCAATCAACAGGCACAAAGACAATAAACATGCTGCTAATTTTTTAGACATCATCATAGTGTATTTCTTTTTGCTTTTTTTCACATAAATAATCTAATGTAGTCGAAATTCTTTATACCGGCCACCGCACCGTCTTCGGCCAAAGAAAATTCTGAAGTAGTAAAGGGGCAATGAAAAACCATTTTATATTATGTAAAATTGTGTAAAGTACCTGTACCTACGTTATTTACTATAGACTGTAGCGGAGGCCTGCTGAAATTCTGAAAGGCTTTTTCTCTGGTAGGAACAGAGCAGATTAGGATTAGGAATTAGGAATATCTACTGATACTGAATACTGATACTGATTACTGATTACTATTACTGTCTAATTCTGATTACAAGATTCGATTTGCTGCTTAATTTTTATTAATGGTAAACGTACATCGCAAGGTAGGGGTAGCCATTTAGTTATGAAATGAAGAGCTGCTGATTTTTATCATTTACGTATCATATTATAGAATCAAGTTTAACTGGGAAAAGATTACCGTCGTCCTTACAAGAGAATTTGGAGTTGTACTTTGAACTCTTAGTATTAGACAATTTTTACAACGCACAACGAATCATTATCAACATTTTAATTTAATGTAATGTAACAAAACCAATTACCTACCTAAATTATAATAGGATTTATAGTCATTTAACTAATCTCTGAATTTGAGATGAGAGCCCTTTTAGATTTTAGATCTACTTAAATAGGTTAGGTATTTTACATTTAGTTTCAAAATCGAATTCAAAATCAGCTTTTTCAGATTTTAATTAATTACTTATAAGATAAGCCATGCCCTAATTAATAGTAGTAATTTGGCTTTGGCTTATATACCTACTACAACTTATAACCCTATGAAATGAATTAGTCAATTATCAGCGCATATGTGTAAAACTTATAAACTTATAGAGCTAGTAGCTACTAAATCTACCTAAGTAAGTACGTGTAGTGTAAGTGTAGGTATGTACTTTTATTATTATATGTCAGGAACAGGAACTCTATCCTATATGTAGTAGGTACCTATTTAGAGTAGGTATGTATTTTGTAAAAAGGTAATAAAAAGGTTGGACCTTTTAATACAAGACCTGACCCAACTAATCACCTCTTTACCTACTAATAATTATCACCTGTCAAATTTTTGAAGGCTTTCCCATCCATTAGTCTAAAAAATAATCCCCTACTTAAAATCGAGTACCAAGTGAGGATCACAGCATTTGTAATCGGTAGCCAGACATAAAATATTTATCTCTTTTCTTAAGACTATAGAGAATAGACTATGGCCTATGGAATCCATAATATGGATTCCATATTCTAAAAAATGTACATAAAGTACCTACATAGGAATAGGAATACAGATATAAAGTGCTTCTTGTATATACATACATATACAATCTTAGTAGTTGGTTTGGTAGTAATAGCTTAGAAAGAAAGCATTTTTTAAGGGTACTTACTACTTACCTAAAGTAATTCATTAATGGTTAAAATTACTAAAACCTTGTTTTTAAAGGGTTGTGCTATATATATACCTATACACAATGTACATAGGTTACTTGTTACATTACATTATATACTTACGTATTTTGTAGGAGTCTAATAAACTGTTCAAGCAACAATAATCACACTTTCTGACTGATTGTGAGCTCTCGAGTCTGAAACAAATCAATCGGAATTTAAACTATTATCTCTAACTCGTTAGGTGTCTGACACTGCTGTGTGGAGCAAATGACATTAAAATCCTTAACGTCAATTGGATATATCCTATCCTACCTATTTATACTCTCTCAACTTATCCTTAGTCACAGTAGTTTATGTAAAAATCTATCTATCTATCTATTCTATAAGTATAAATGCTTAAAATGTATAAAAATAATGGGTGTGATGGGTTGTTGTTGTTTGTGACTGCAAGAATTCCTCGAAAAAGTCAGAAACTTGATGTAAGTGCATACCTAGACCATAGGTTCCTATAAATAAAATCCTTCTGATGTTACCTGTCCATCTAGAACTCTGTGGGCTTAAGTGTCCTCTCCATTCTATTTTACCCTTGTTTTGTAGTGTCCAAAAATTCTTTCAAACTCCCTTCTTCCCTTATTGTTAGAATCTTTCAAAAAATCTCGATATTTTTGGTTTCAAAAACACAACTTTTATAAATTCAAGTGTTTTTTTATTTCTCATCTTTTTAAATACTGTAACTGTAAATCATTTTATTTTTCAGAAGTTTCAGAACTGGCTTTGACTTTTAAAAAACCTTACCAAAAATTTTTGAGAAAATCAAAATCAAACAAAGCATATTTCCCATATTTCCTTTAAGCATAGCATAATTGGCGTTATAAAAACTTAATTTTTTAGATACCTACGGTATTTAAATTAGTGCTTGACTTTAATTATTACTTATTTAAATTGAATAATACATTTATATACCTACTTGTAACTTGCACTTTTTTTTGAGAGAAATGAGAATAAATATTAGTCCTTGTCCTTGATAAATATTAGTATACTTATAAAACTTTTGCTGATAATAGTGATAAACTGATAGGTAATATGAGACAGATTGAAAATATTATCTCTCTATATTTTTGAAATTTATTAATAAATTGGGATTTTGAATTGAGTAAAGCAGATGGTAAAAATGATAGTTTTTAAAGTTATGAGAAGAGTAGGTAGGTACTATTAATATATGTAGGTACCCCAATTATCTATTTATCTCTGTGGGAATTGACATAATGGATCTTTGAATAGAATCAGACAAATGAAAAGAAGCCAGAATTAGAAGGAAATGAAGGTATATGTTGGCTGACTTAAAATTATAATATTATCTAGTGTATTACAATCTGTAGATCACTACTTACCTAACCTAGTACCTTAGTAAATGCTTAAATATGTTTTTACATGTAATGGTAATTCAATAAATACCCAAAAGATAAAGATATATTTATCCAAATATTTGAAATTTTGAAGTATGAGGCGTATTTATTCTTGAAAATTTTAAAGTAATGAATCAAATAGAAATATTCTCATTCTCATATCAACTACTTGTGTGTATTCAAGTCAAGATCAGTCAAATCAATCTCTGTGTGACACAAAATGGTCACAAGAATGCAATTCTTCTTTTAATTGTTCACTGGTGAATTGTATTTTAGGTCCTTTTTGGGTGGTATTTTGATTTGGTATTTCATTGCATAGTCCAATAAGAATTATAATAAAGAGAAAAGTCACATAAAATAGTGTAGATACCTATAAGATTAATAGATTGTACCTATCCTATTGGGGTAGGTACTACAGTATTAGAATAAGGTTTTGGTTTTAATGGAAAAGTTATAGATAGTAAATATGTCAAAATTTAGAAGGTATAGGATGACACTTGGAGGGTCGTTCTCAAAATTGCACAATGAAGAATGGGGTGATGTTGGTCATTAGTTATCCCATTTAAAGGATCCATAAATGTTCTGTATACATATATGCATAAGAGTGTACTTGGGTTATACGTATCAGTCTCAGTACAGTATATATTATTGAGTATTGGCCCAGTGAATGTTATAATGATAGTAAATGGAACAATCTTCTATCCTGGTGGTTTATAGGAAGGTGTCATAAAAGTGTTAGACCTTAAGCAGTAAATCTTTCAGAGGAGAAAAACAACAGTTTGATTTGAGCTATTGAATTTGAGATTTGAGACCTCAGCAGAACTCTGAACTGCATATTGAACCATACCCTTACCAGTTAAAGTTAATATAGTAAGTATTAGTATAAGAAATAGTGGACCCTTGGAAGACATTTGGAAAAAAGAACCAAGTGTCACTTGAAGTATTTTTCCAAGTCTCAAATCTCATATGCCCTTGCTCCTCAGCCCTTATCCCTTTATCAGTAGCCAGTAGAAGTAGCTATACAGAAAGATAAATAGTCAACCCTCTTAGCTTTAGAGACTTTTGGATTTTGGAGTCGTCGTGTCGTCCTAGTATTTATTTATCCTCGAAAACTCATACTCAAGTACTGTTGCAACTTGCAAGACATTACTCGTACCCTTAGCATTAAACTAGGCAGATGACATTTTTATAGATGACTCGGTTTAGGGTCATTCAACTAAATTTTCAAGTAACAAAATTTGAAAAGTTAACAACATTTTGTTTTATCATAAAAAATGACAATTCTTAAAGGTTTTCAATGACTAAAGCAAATTTTGACAAAGAGAACTAATGTATATCTTACATATTTAATATCTAATTCAAAATTAGCTTATTCATAATATAATCATTAAAGACATAATTGAAAGAAGATAATATCGTAAGACAAGAGTTGTGCCTTACACGACACGTTATAACTTGTGCATTTACAAAATACATATTAAAATCTCAAATCAAATAAAATTCTAATAATACACGGGTATCACTATAAATTTTATAAAGTTTTTACAATTTTTTGTAGGTACATTCCATAAAGAACACTATACTGTTGATTGCCGATATCTTACTCTTACAAAGTAGATAATCTGGCGAAAGATTTTTTTTTGGCATTTTCCACTTGGAACAAGTGACTCTTTTTCCAGACCATTCCAAGTTCCAAGTACTTATGGACTTCCTTCTCGTTACAGCATTACATTATTCGTGTTTAAGTTTGGGTTGCTCTGCTTTCGAAAAAATCTTATTTTTCGTGACAATGTTACTTATATAAATATAAATAGTATAATACCTTATTATATATCTACCTTACTATTTGTATATATAAAGTGTACCCTTAAGGTTGAGGTTTTGTAGAGGGTCGCCAAGTCTCAAGTAGGCATAGAGCAGCTTCTGAGGGTTTTTCACGATTGATTGAGAGGGAAAATAAGGCAATTGTAAGCATTTTATATTTCTCTACCTAAGTACTGGACTGGTACTAAGTAAGTATACATTTTGAGTTCAAGTGTTGTTCTTCTGACTATATTTTCCTACCACCACCACCTTAAAACTTAAACCTTAAATCAGCTATTCTATCCTCTTTTTTCTGTAACCAAATAGAAGTGCCCCACTGCTCAAGAAAAAAATTTATGTACCTACATTGTACATATACCTTATACCTACCTACCTTAAACCTACCAGTAGTACTAGTGTAGTTTAGCCAAGTAACTCCCAAGAAATTGTATTTTATCTCTGGCAATACAATACAAGAAGGTACCTATCCTATGTATAGTATACCTTTATGGGTAGGATTAAATGAAAAAATTCTACGAGCTCGAGCTCAGTTGACATTTGAGTCTTGGTTCATACACAGCCTCGCTTCGCTCGCCTCGTTTATTTTTTCAATAACATTTATTTTAAAATTTAAAATACCTATAGTAAGTTATTACACTAAATTATTAAGAAGCTCAATGTGTTCAAGTTTTCAAGTGCAAGTGTGAAATTACTACTGATATTCCTATTCCATACTTACTCGAGATATTAAGTAAGTATGCAAGTGTATACAAAAGGACTTTTAATACTTGTCCAATTATACAGGAGCAGATATTTATAAACTCTTCACTTTTTCTTATCATCAGACACAAGACTAGACTGAGAAAAACACATGTACTCGTACCCTACCTACTACTAGTACTTGATACCTTATATTTATTAGAAGTAGTAGACTTTTTTGTTATAAATAAACGTTTATGTTTTGTTCATTTGAATTTTAAGGGTAAATTGAATGTTTTGTGGTGATTTATTGTTTTTTAATTTACTCAATTAACTATTGGGAAGTCTGAAACTGGATTAGCACTACAAGATACTTATTGTATTTTGCTGAATTATACACAATTTGTAAGTATTTATCCCAATTATTCTATAGAATAAGCCATAGAGTTGTACCTACAGATAATTTACGATTTGATAAATGAGCTTAAAATTTTTTTCATACAACAAATCTAGTAGGTACATCATAATCATAGATAATCATAAAGCTAATACTAACTATAAGTATTGGCAATGAGTATTTCTTTAATCATTTGCATTGAAGTAAATGAGATTTTGATTAAGTATTCAAAATATTTACGTAGGGTACAATAAACTTTAAGATAAAAGCATAAATTGCTCAATTGTAATAACTTTGTAGTTTGCCATTTTACAGGTAATTTACGAATAAATCTTGTAAATATGCCTCGTAAATAACTTTTAGAGCTGATTAAACGGGTTTATGATAAATTCAGATTATACTGTAGTAAAATTTTTAAGAACAATAAGCTATGTAGTTTATCTATAAATCTTGATTTTTACACTTAGAGAATATCTATAAGTTAGGCATATAAGTACCTACTTACACTTTAAATAAGTGTAATAAGTGTAAATGAGACCATAAAAAATATAATTATTATTGTTCAAAAAGTCATATGAATGACTGACAAAGTGGAGTAACAGCGGGTACTTTAGCAATTATTGTCTATTACGATAATGAGGGTGTAAATGAAGTGCACATGAGAGCACGCAACTTGCTTGGAAATTTATAAATTGAATGGGCCTAAGTATTTACTATTTATTATGTAGGTACACTTATTAGATCTATAGGTAGTTTAGTTAAACTTATAGAATTATGAACATGAACAATGAAAGGATCAACAAGGGTTAAGTTGGACCGTAAGTGTAAGGGTATTTTTCCAAATCTCGATCCTCAATAGAAAAGCTAAGCAAATAGAATGAGAAATCGGACAAGGTGTATAATTAGTAGGATTAATACAGATAGGCGTGACAAAAGGGCATTTTTTAAAAGTTGGGATCATTACATCTTATATATCTGTAGTTACAGGTATTACAGGTATGGACAAATATTGCCGGCACGTGTTTGAGTATCTCTATCTTTGAGTCCACATTTAAAGGCCAATTAATTCATGTGAATGATGTGTTTGGAGGTTAGTGTCATTCTCATCATCCGATTTATGAGTTGAGAGTTATAAAAGGCCGGAGGCCAACTCATTTACAACTTTCTACATAGTACATATCAGTATCAGCACTGCAAGTAAAACTGGGTAGTGCTCTGTGACTGTGATAGTATATAATATGAGCTTACACTTACAAGCAATACAATCATTTTTTAAAGAATTTTTCAATCATTCAAAATAGAAAAATACAAATTTCAAAATTTATTTTTTGCCATTAATAATGTTAGTAAAGCTCAGTAGGAGATGATACGATCAAATGAAATGTCAAACTTTTGTTTTATTTTAAGCATATGCATAAGGTTTGCTTGGTTAGGTTAGAGCTTAAGGAGTGGAGGTTTTTTAGTTTTAACTTATGTACCAATAGTGTAGTTTAGGGGACATTGAACGAGGACTAACATTAAGACCAAGCCCGGACAAAAGTCTGTAGACCTCCAGATTGTACTGATACTGATATAAGTATCTACCTACATATAGTGTGGGTTTTGAGTTTAACTGTTGTTGGTATAAAAAAGGAAAGGAAAGAAAAGAAAAGAAGAAGATAAGTCAGGAGATACTTAGGTAGGTAGATAGGGTCCTGATAACTGATAGTAGTCCTTGGATTCTGGAACTAAATTTATGAGTCTGAGGTGTCAGTTTTATTTGAAGGGAGGGATTTATGTCAGACTCTGACAAATGTAAGGATAAAACTGGCTGACCTGTCTGTGACTGACTGACTTGAGAGCACCCACAGAGTTTTATAACTCCATTGAACAATGGATCTTTTATTTGGCAATATCAGCATCAACATACAAAAATAAATATATCCATACATACACTTGCATAAGAACAGATTATTGAAAGATTCCAATTTTATATCAATAAAACTTTTAGAAATCTTAGAAACTTATGAAAAAAAAAGAAAACTTTTAGAAATTTTATGCAAATGTACACAGCATTTTGATGATTTATATAACTTATAAAAATTTGGTAATTAATATTTTTTTTCTATTTAAAGGTGTTTAGCCCGGTACAATGAGGACTTCATATCTCCTCCATCTTTTCTTATGGATTCTATCAGTATATGGAGCATTGTATGAAGTTTCAGCTCATCGTGGTAGGTTTTCATTTCTTATCTTATTCTCATTTTTAAAAAGTTTTGACAACTCTGAAAGATAAGATTTGATGTGCTCAACTGATTGACTGACTGACTCTTATATCAGTAATATTGTTACTAGATTATGTATCTACTTATCCAACTAATCCAGCTGAGAAAAGCATGTGAATGATTTTGACTATAAGTACTAGCCTGGCATCCTTCAAAAAAAGAACCATATTTAAAAAGTATACACTTAAACAATCCCAGTGACCTTTTTTTTAAAATAAATCCATCTGCTCCTGAATTACTTATCAACTTATCTACTGTTTAATAAAATAAAGTTTCATTTGAATTGTAACCATTTACCTTACCTACTCATAATACATCAATGTGTATGTCTATAATGGTGACTTTTACCAGAGCATAAAATGAAATCAAATACAGAACTCAGGATCAGTACACTTATGTATTTTAAGGGATGGAAATGGAAATGATTTTTAAAACTCAAATGTTAATAAAACACATGAGAGATTCTCCATTTGTTCGTGTGTGAGATAACAATGGTGTTTAACTTGCATGTCAGAGTGACAAAGCAAGAAAGTTCATTTCCATTTCTCTACTTATAATACTAGTATGTACGAGTACTAGGAACTTAAACTTAACTTACCTACTTGGTTTGTTTTGTGAAGTTGGAAAGTTGATATTATTTTTCAAATGAAGAAAAGGACCTGAGTCTTGAGAGTGATAGAATCACGATTGAGACTTGTATAACTTGTACCTTTTCCCAACCATCATCATTGTCCCTATATTTTTTTGTTTTTTTTCCAACTAAAAACTCAATGATGTATTTTTGTAAGTCTCTTCTGTTGATACATACTTTACTATTTAGTCGTATCTTATGTGAGTTGGATTGAAGATACTCCAGGTTTGTTGTTCTTAAAAACGTCCATCATTCTACTGTCCCGATTGTTATCACTTAAACTACCCTCCACCTTTCCAAGCCTACCATACCACACAATAATTGTATTACTCGCATTGATACAATACAATGCACACATTACATTCCTATTTATTACCTAAGGTATATGAATACATACATAAGTATTAGTATTAAGTATAGGGTACTTATATCAGTACGAGTATTCTGGAATCAGATTCAAAATTGAAATTCAAATCCTGAATTGGTTTTTAATAGGATCTTTATGCTCTTGAGAAATTTGACTTTTCTTCAAGATCCCCATAATGTTCACTCAACCTCAACTCTTACAGTTTTTTTCCTGCATTTTATTCATAAGTAGTTCATAGATATAGTGTAGGGTACATATTACATAATAGGTATACCAAATCTTGAAGAAGGTAAAAAGTCAATATGTGTCTAGATATACATACCTTTAGATATTATTGTCTATTTTCAGATTCAAAAGTCAAAAGTAGTAATATAAATATACCCATATAAATAATTCGTATTTATGGAATTACCCTTGCAACCCCCTACTGTATTAGATTCTCTAACAATCTGAATTCCTGGCACGCAATACCTACTTTACTTTTTCTTTATTTTATTTTATTGTATTTTATTTTATTTTATTAAAGTGTAGTTCTTCTTACTTTTTAAGTAGGTACACTTGTGTTGTGAATAAATACTCGACTAATTCTCAAGTACCTATAGGTACTTATAGCTAGTATATACGAATAATAGTACCAGTCTACAATCAAAACAGTTTATTTTTTCTACCTACTCTTTATCAAACAATGAAGTAAAACTCTTCATGTTTTTTGTCTGAATTTGAGTTGGAAAAAGTATCAAATCACACCTGTGCTTATCAATATAGGTACGTTAATAAGTCTCTTAAGTTTAAGGTATATTAAATGTAGTTGGCACTGGCACTAGCATTAGGTAACTTATAGTCATAATAGTTTAAGTACAAAGTACTATATATGATATGATTACATATGTAAGAGTAGTCACAATTTCGAATTTTTAAATATGAATTGTATCTGTAGTTATGTAGTATGTTGTGCCCTAGGTATCCCTCCCTCCGATCAAATATCCATATTTCTACATACATTATTATGAACATAAAGTTTCTAAACTTAAATTGTACTAGTAGGTAAGTACCATAGTTCTATAACATACTTGCAAGCATGCTTATATAATTCTTATAAAAGTAGGTACATTGAAATCCAAAGTTGTCTAAATAAAAGAGCAAGAAATCCCATGGGTTCACTAGAAACTTGAAGAAACCCAACACCGGTTATATATTTACAGAATACGTACAGAGTACAGAGGGTAGGGTCACAAATCTCGACTCAAAATTTTATACTTACTTGACTTGACCATCTATGCTTTAAAAATGAAAATTTGTAAATTAGTAAAACACCGTCAGTAAAACGTTAATTTTACTTTATTCCAATCCACCTATTTATAATTTATCGAAGGTAAATATCAGTATATATTATATACATATTTACCTAGGAAGTATCAAAAAAATGTAAAAAGTTGACTACTTTATCTGATGATATTTTTTTAAATCCTTTTCAAAGTTTCTATCTAGATTCCAGCAAGTGTAAAATTCGAGTAAAAATTTGTGACCCTTCTTTATTTTGTACACTGTATCCTTCATAAGATTACTACTAGGACTAATTCTATTTCTCAGTATTTGTTGTATGTAAGTAGATCTGTACATGCTCCATTAGATTCGTTGAATCCGCTTACTCAGTCAAAATTGTAGAAAAAGAAGAAAAAAAAACGAGTGAGTTAAATGGGCGTTTAAAGTCTTCAAAAAGGTGTTTGTGTAACCCGAGACTTGAAAAAAACTGAGTTTTTTTTCGAGTAAATCGGGTGGCCAAACTTGTCCAAAATATTACTCCCCCATATTTAGAATTTGAATTCTATATGATAGTAATACTAAAGATAAAAGTAATACTGGTAGTACAGTATAATAGTATTATCGATAGTACTCATATGTCTTAAGATTTGAGCAATTTCTTACTTTACAGTTTTTTTTGAGACTCACAGATGAGGAGTTTAGGGAATAATGTGAAATTAGTTGCTGACAGGCTACTGGTGAAACATTAGCCAAGCCTTTGCCTAATGGGTTTGGACTGCATGAAAATTCTCTAATAATAGTTCTAACCATAAGTTGTAGTTGTAAGAAAAGGGACCCTTTTCTTTCAATTTTGAATCTCACTCTCACTTAAACCCTAGATATATTATTATTTCATTACTATTTCCACCCCATTTACCTTGTGTTGTTAGGGGTGGATTTTCTTACACTAAACAAATTAAAGAGAGATATTTTTACCACCACAACAGACCCTTTAGAATTCAAATACTAATACAATTTAACACATAAAAGATTTATTCAATTTGAAACCCTTAAATATCTGCAGTTGTAGGCTATACAAGACTCAAGACTCATATTTCATAAAAATGTTATAAAAGACTCCATTTACCTATTGGATAGATATTTTTAGAACAACTTTCCGTGTATCTCAATTAATTTTCCTTTTAAATGGTTATTCAATAAGGTACAAAATATAATTATAGAAAAAAAAGTGTTTGAAAGGGCTCTTGAGAAGTTCCAGGGTGGTGACAACATGAACATGATGAATGCAAAAGTATAAATAATAAAAAAATAAATAAATTCTCAAGTACAAGTATTCTACTGTAAATGTAAGGGATGAGAGATGATGAGAAGACAGGAGTTTGCTGAAAGGTGTACCTACTTTTCTATGTACATAAATGACTGTTTGTTTTGACATTTCGAGGTGTTATCTAATTGCCGTTTCATTCGGTTCTCCAACAAAACCGAATGTTGGTTCAGTCGACAAACATGTCATGTCAGCTGAAAAGTTTCAGAATTTTTCTTACTTTTTTTGATGAAAGGATTAGGATTATAAGGACAAAATTTGACTTTTTATAATATCTATAAGAATTTTAGACGAGAATAGTGCCCTTAATAATTATAGGAATTATTGGACAAAGATTTATTTCGATAGATTTTGTACTTATATACATACTGACATTTTTTTAATCTTTTCAAACAGGTCCACCAAAGATTTTGAGCAATGATTTGAGACAGCTTCAAGTTGTTCGCCTCGGCCAAGAATTTCGAGTTACTTGTCCCATTTTTGCTGGAGATGGACTTTTCTTCGAATGGTTCAAGGTATGTCATCTCATTTTATTATTTCAAATTCAATCAACTATTACTATTTCATCATTGTTCCTAAGATCTCCGTCAACTTGAATTATATTACATTTCTAATCATTCCAATCCAAAGGTATTTTCTTTAAGTATCACTTTAAGGCAAAGTATTCGAATCGAAAAAAAAACAATTCTTTCTCATCGACTCTTCACTCATTTGGAATTCAGAAATATTAAACTGAATGGGCACTACACTAGAGTACCCTACACGATTCCAAACATTCAAGCAAATCCCATACATATGCACTATGTACTACATATTGCCTACATACGACAAGTCCAATACCTAGATATATAACTTATTTAATATAGGTATAGGGTACTTTGAACTTTTTTATACAGACATAAAATCTATTGTTTTTAATAAATAAATAAAGATTATAAATTCCCAAAATTTAATAATCATAAACAAGGATTATTTACAAATTAATTACTTCAATAGTAGGTAGGAATTTATGTACCTATTACCTATCAATAGTATCAAATAAAATTTACTCTTCATTTAACAGGTATAGCAAAGTATTCAACCAATGCAACCTTTAAGTATCAGTTATAGTTATACTATATATAGTAGTTATAAGGTGTAAATAGCAAAATAACTTACCTAAATATTATAAAATTTACTAAAATGATTTATTTTTATAATATGTATCTATTTCACTAGAATATTGATCATTAGATTAGCTAAAATAAGTAAGTATCTAGATATAAAAAGTTTTGTTTGACTGAAGTTGATTACCCCGAGCTTTTAGTATTGGTGTAACACCTAAATTTTTTATTTCAATTATCTTACAAGACAAGGCTCTCCCTAATCACATGTGTGTATCTATCCAGTACATAAGTACTACCTTGTCTGAAAAACCACTCTACACAAAATAGTATAACAACTTTGGTTTTCTAATGAGATGCAATTATCTCGTCTTTTTTCTTTACTTTATTCTAGGTCTAGAACTAGGGCTAAATGTATTCTGTATTACCTTTAATGAAATGTATTAACCCTTTTTATAATACATTATAGGTACCCTACTAACATTTTTTTGTATGGTTTTATTTTACAGGACGGAGAGCCAATAACGACAACTTGGTCTAGATTTCGAGTGAACGAGAAAATTATGCGGATCAGGTCGATTGTGATGTCTGATTCTGGAGTGTACGAGTGTAAGGGTGTTAATGGATTCGGTTCAAAAATAGCTCGAATGCGTCTCGTCGTAGTCGGTAAGTGGACCATACCCTTATTATTATTTTACCTTATTTTAAATATTTATAATTTCTTATAAGTATAAGTACCTATATATAGGTAATGTATATTTAACATTTGATATGCTCGAGTGCTTGAAATTTTCCCTCTCTGAGCTTCTGTGTAATCGCTTAACATTACTTACCTTACAATACAATTAGATAATTATATAAAATGTAAAATGTATTTCCACCAGTTTCGCTCAATGCTCAGAAAGGCTCTTAAAATACAGAAAAAATACTCGACCAAATTTAACTACTGAATACTGAAAGATATAAATTTTCCTGTCGGCATCTTAAAAGATTGAATTGTTTTAAAGTTTTAGCTCTGAGTTTTTTTTCAAGAATTGCAAGGGCGGGTTTGATTTGATTTTTATCATCTACCTACCAGTATTTTTAAGTATCAGTCATTTCTACTACTTTCTGTATATTTACTATCTAGTTACTACTTTTGATGTAAAGTGAGCAAATTCAAAATATCTATTGTCAAAGCTCATTATAAAGTAGACCGCCTTAGAATTACCAAACATACCTTTAACTTTTTTATAAAATAGGACTTTGAGTATTATACAAAGATTTGAGACTCGATTTATAAAAAGAAAAATAGATTATCTTTTGTTGCGGTTTCTACTCGTATTTTGAGTTTTTAGTTTAAAAAAATGATATTTTAAAAATACGTGCAGTACTAATAGTAGTAGTAGTAGTATATGTAGTAGTTTACTAAATAGTGAAGGTATTTTATGGACAGGAAAGGGATTTACTCTTGATGGAGAAAAAGTGTCGTGTATTCAAGCAGATATTTTATTTTTATCCCAATAAATCTCTTGAAAAGTAACTACCTTAACTATACCTTAGAATACTAATGGTAAGAGCGGAAATCTCTGTCAAACTAATAACTAATTTTTCTTGTAAAAATACATAAAATCAGATACAATATTATGTACCTACCTATATTGTTTATTGTATATACTTTCTCCCATACTATAATTTAAAACTGTTTTGAGGAAAAGATAGAAATAGAAAGATATATACTCTGATTGTGATAGCAGTCAGATAATCGAAATCATAAATAATGATTAGTATAAACATAAAGTAGCTTAAAGATTACGAGACCTTTATCTTTTTCTAAAGTTAAATTTAGAGAAAAATCCTATTCACAAGTAGGTACATATAGTAGATATCCTGAAAATCCAAATCCACATAAAGGCTCTCTATTCTCTATTATTGAAGAAGTTTGAAAAAATTCGTCGAGCTTACGATTCAGCAGCATCTGTAAATCTTCTAGAGATACTTAGCATTAGATACTAAGGTACTGGGTACATTTTACAAGTCACAATAGTACAACTATCAACTAGACAACAATAACCCCGATGCTTAGCTCTCTTGTTGTAATTCGGCTTTGAAAAAAGCCGACAACAAATAAAAGCAAGCAAGCGCCGACGACCATTAGCAAAAATTCACCACTTTTTTTGAAGCAATTTCTAACTTGATTTCAGAATTCACTTACTTTGCTACTTTTCAGTTTCAGCTTCAGCCTTATTTTATGTGTGAACTCATATGACAGGATGGTGAGGCTGGGGAGTTGTAGAAAAAAAATCCCTTTTGCTAAAATTCTCTCATGTTTAACATATCAGTATCAGAACAAGTACAAGTACGAGTACGAGTACGAGTACATGCTATACTACTAGTCCATATGATTTATTTTTGCTTTATTTGAGCACCTTTTGTCGGCTGAAAAAGCAACAACAGCATTTTAACTTCAGTTTGTAAAACATTTATTAGCTCTGGTTTGCTCAAAGTCTAATAAATCAAGGATAATAAGGGCTAAATTGAAGAATTAATTTTGAAAAAAAACGCTTATAGTCAATGTACTTTACAAATAAATAGTACTACATAGGTACTACCAGGATAGAGTGCATTGAGCCAAGTTGTGCTTTTTTTTAAATAAAAATTCAGATATCAGGTAAGTTTCCACGAGATAAAATGACTTTAAATTGTCCAGTGTCAAGAAGATTTAAGTGCTTGAGATGTTTTTACAATTATTACAAGATACTGGTACTTGGTACCTAGATTGATTGAAATTTTAGGAATTCCAGTAAAGTGAGACTTTTCTTGAATCTCTGATCTGAAGATGTTAAATTATACTTGCTTCTACTACTAGTACATACTAGTTAGTGTAACTTGAGCCTATGGTCATAAGTTTAAGTGAGGAAAAATATAGATAAGATAGGGCGTAGAGTAGAGGTGACAGGAGAATCCATTTCGAAAAATATCAAAAATATATGTACATAACTGGTAAGGATAAATGTACTTGAAATTATGTAGGGAAATGTGTGCATGTTCAGTCCCCAGGGGGTATGGAGACATGTCCAAAAAACCTGAACCTAAACTAAAACCGAGGTGGAATCAAAATCCAAAATGTCCAGTCAAGTTCAAATCACTATCTATCCATCTAGAGATGTAACTTTAGACGACCTTTATTCAGTTAGATACATTAGAAGAATGGAAAAATTATCTAGAAATTTCCTCCTACCGATAGAAAGACCAAGGGTCTTTGGATTCTTGGAAGATCTTCAAACTCAAAATATACCCTGTTTTAAAAATCCATTGTTTCACCTGACAAATGATAAGTCAATACAGAATACCTAGAGAAGGAAAGATAGAAAAAAATATCAAAATATTTATTACTGACGGATGTGAAGCAAACGTATATAATGTCCTGTCAAATCATTAATCAATACAGTTAGTGTATTGGCATTGAATAATAGAAATAGAAATACCCTTTAATGGAAGTACCTACCTGTATATTTTAAAAATAGTTTTAGTTTTGAGGAATCATTTGGAATTCATACAAAAGTTAATGTACAGTGAAGAATCTAGTCAGACAATTTGAAAAGTTAATAAAATTACTTTCTTTGGTGGTCAAAAATGACAAAAAAAAATTCTTACTAGTAACTAGTAGGTAAGGGTACTACTTATAGTAAGTGTCCTTTTTTAAGTATGGGACAATTTCCATTGTAAGAATTTACAGAATTTACTTTTCTAAACGAAACTCAAAAGAATGCTGAATAATATTTGGTCCTTATTTATGAAGTACTTGCACTTACTTTTATTTTATTTCCTAAATATTTAAACTTAGAAAAAGCTTGGGTCTTTATCTGTATTGTAGAGACTATAGGTAGTAGGTAGGGTACTTGTGAAAAATACTCAAAACTCGTATAGTCTCTTTAATGGAAAAATAAAATACCTAACTTGAGACTTGAGATATACATAAAGATATTCAAGTACAAGACCAAACTTTGAGACTTTGGAAACTTTGAATACGACACCTGATGTGTGTATTCATTTTTGACTATTTGAGGTATAAAAAAGTAGTTTATAAGGAATAAATGATGACATTCAAATTTCAAAATACAAAGATTCTTATAAACTTATAGGTATAACCATACCAGGTGAATGGTTTATACAATAAGTAAAATAAGCAAAATTAGTTTTTCGACTCAAAATCTGGATTTTGGTCTCTATACCCTACTATACTTTTGCTACCTAAATGCGTATTATGATTATAAGAATAAAAAGGGTTTATTTTCTTAACTTTGCCCTTATTACCTGAGCTTTAAGTTGTCACCTTCAGTTAAGATAAATTGATAATTTCCTCCAATATCTATGTACAGTATATATAGTTAGGGTACTTATAAGTATGAACCCATACCTATGCTTTTTGGCTAAATCCTCGATACTAATGCATATTGAAAAGTCTTTTCTTTATTTGACAAATGACTGCGATGGATAATGGAGGCCAATGATGAAGTTTTGACACCTGCATTTTCATTTAATACCCGTCATTTCTCTAACCAAATATTAACTATATTAGTACCCTTCATTACCTACTGCATATGGCTAAAATATGAATACTTTTGGCTTTTATATTCTAATTCTAATCTACTTTAACAAATGAACAATAATTCTTAAATTCGATTAGAATTCTAGCATTATCTGTATATGCTTAGGATTAGTAAGATTAATCTCCAAATCCAGTTAGCTAAAATTCAGCTATGCTCGTAGTATTATTAGCTAAAATTTTGCTACTCGAGCTCATAGTATGTATTAATATGTCTGGAAGACTTGAAATGTACTTGGTGGGTATTTATTTTTTTTAAAGAAAACTGATTTTTTATGTGAATTATTCTAAACAGATGATGGAATGTTTGGGATCGAGAAGGATGGCCCAGAACTTCATCAGACTGGTCGACGGCGGATTTCGGAATCAAAGCTCAGCACTCTGCCAGTTTTTTCGCAAGAAACTCTCGAACAGGCGGGTCCGATGCATTTGACCTCTGGAAATACAATCAGGTTCCGTTGTGAAGCCAAGGGAAATCCCACGCCTAAAGTTACCTGGCTCAAAGTAAGCACTTGATACATATACTTATAAGATAGTTTATCATATCCTCCATTTTTCAGTATTTATTTAAAAGCCAATATTTAAAAATTATGTTCATTCTATTCTGCTACTTAATAGGATGGTAAGCCAGTCGGTGATAACATGTGGAAATACTCAAGCTGGACACTTATTCTAAGCAAAATATCGTCTGAGGATAGAGGACTATATACCTGCTTATCGAACAATACAGTGGGCAAAATCGAGTTGACTATCCAGCTACATGTCACTGGTAGGTTCGCTAATCTAAACAACAAAATATACCATTAACTATATGTAAATGTAATTAGGGGTAAATTAGGGATAAATAGTTCGCAAAAGTTTTGGAAGGAAATTTTCAGGTCAAAATAAAATAACAACTAGCTCATCCAAAAACGAGCTGCTTAAAATTCCAAAACGTTTCCGAAACATTCCTTCTCTTATTAACAAAGATCTTGCTAAATAAACTTTTTTTTATTAGATATGATCGAGAAACGGCGTCCAGAGTTGGTCCAGGGTTATCCGAACAGCACCAGTGTACTTTCAGGATCAGAGGCGGTGCTTGAGTGTGTTGTGGGTTCTGGCTTCAATATCATCCCCCCGCACATCAAATGGCTCAAACGCGTGCCCTCTGAGGAAGTCCAGGAAGGCATCAGGTCCTCGAGACACAAACACAGACTCCTCGCAATCGAGAACCAACATGTCCTCGTCATCCAGGTATGTACACCTACCTGCTAATAACAAAACCAACTATTTAGTTAGCCATAGTAGGTAGTTATTTGTTTGTCTATTGACCGGCATTTTCCTTTGTGATCATAACATAACATAGTTAAGGTACATACTGAAATCAGAGATGATAATAGTAAATACCAGGTGATTCAAAAAGAGGTCCTTGCCTTGACAAAAAAAATTCCAAATTTTGTTCAAGATATGACATAATTTTCTCTTTACCTAAATATAATTAGTATAAGTTACAAGTTTGAGCCAATTTTTCATTTGAATATTCAAAGGATGGTCTTGAAGTATCTTACTCAGCTCTGTCCATACTATACATTTCCCAATACTACAATAAGTTTAAAGAGAATTTTTGTATAAATCATAAATGACCCTGTATATGGCTCAAATGGCTCAAAAAATGAATGAATAAGAATAAGGAGATGAGGATTTATGGGATTAAGATTAGGTTGTTTTTAACTTGTTCAAGCAATTTGAATTCAAATTGCTTAACTCGAAAACAGAATAATATGCTCATATCGATACATGGGTTTACTTATCGTTCCTCCTTATAAGTATCCTAGTATGTAGATATAAAGTATAAGTTTAAGTAGATACCTAGACCTAGTGAGATTTAATACATCGTCGGCAACCCTTACCTTAATAATAAGGGTTTAAATAAAAAGAGTCGAGAGTAATATCTTTTTTATCCTTATATAGTAGTAGTAGAAATATGTGGAAATGATTTAAAATTATATGTAGGTACTAGTAGGTAGTGCTTATTATGACTATTATTAAGACGAAATTCAAAAAAATGCATTTGTTTATTTTCAGGAAACTCACGACGAGACAATCCGAATCAACGAGACTCAGCGTAATGGCACCTTTGTGAGTAAGCTCATTTTTTCCAGAGTAGAATCCTCTGATGAAGGAATTTACATTTGCCTGGCTACAAATAATGTCGGCTTTACTTTTAAAGAAGCAAAACTCACTGTGATCGAAGGTAATTTTATACAAGAATTTGAAATAATTCACTTTTATTTCCTAAAAGTATTCAAATAAAGTACAGATTGTACTACAAACATAATATAATAGTAATAGTAGGTATCTAATGTATTATTATTTTTGTATGATTTTAGGAGCAGAAATTTTCAGTTCCAAGACTAGTACTGTCCCATTTCCAGTTATAGGTATGCTAAAAAGTGAATTACTTACTTATTATCTTAATTACAATTTTGGTTTCTCTGCTGATTTACTTACACTTTCTAAAGATATAATTTAAATATTATCTAAAAAAATTAATTTAATTAACTTAAAGTTATAGGCATGTCGATTGCCGTGGCTCTGATGCTGATTGGAAGTGTTTGTGCCCTGAGGAGACATCAGGAACTAAAGCCCAAACAAACCACTGTAAAATCAATTAGTCCCAGAAATTTAACTACGCAATCAATCAACTCTTCATCGTCCTCGTCATCCTCGTACCCGGTTAAAAATCCTGGCCGATCCTCCTCTGGTATTAGTAGCAGTCAGGCTGAGCAACGTCAGCAACTTCTAGTTTCCACTTCGATGCACTCCTCGTCAACCAATTCCTCAGCTGGTCTCCACCAGAATTTCAAAAACAAACTGATCCCTGTCCCAATGAGATGTCCACCAATCCCCACCTTTGAAATCGCAATGTCTAGATGTTCCTGTTGTGGAGACACATCTCCTCCACCGCCTGATCACCGAATTTATGAACATTGTTTCACGAACAGCCTTATCCGTCCTCATAGTGGTTCTTCGAGTCATTCACAGCATTCGATTGGACAATGGACTTAAAATATATGTATATACTTATGAACATGTATATTAACCAGTGTATTATTAAATTAAATTATTACAAATTCCTAGACCAAAGTCGTCACCGCTGCTCCAGACGATATTTTTGATAAAAAACCTTTTTTTTTGTATATTATCTTGTACAAACTATGCAAATAAATCTTTTTATAATCTAATCTCAATCTTGCTCGAATCAGTGTATTTATACATATATCCTTAGCATATTTATGTAGGCTCACAGGTAAGGTGAGTTAGAGTTTAGAGGGGACATGGTCAGCATTCCTGTCCGGATAATAAGCCTATGGTGATGAAGTCTGTTGGACATCTAAATCCAAATTTTTGATATTTTATGATGATATCAGTATGAGGACAGGCTGAATGTGGACGAGTGAGGCTGATGAAAGGATAGATAGAATAGGACTTGATTGATTAATAGGATATTATAAAATTTTCCAGACCTCAAGTTCACCTTTTATAATTAGAATGACATTTTATAATTGGCAAATAAATTTATTACCCATAGGTAGAATCATATCTGTATAATAGAAGTTTGTACACATTCAGTTAAAATTAAGCTTAAAAAAGTCCAAATACTTGTAGTATCCTACTTATTATACAGATACAGATACAGATAGTTGATATTTATAGTTATAGTGAATGGTTGCGGTTGGTTTAAAGTTTAAATTAAAAGTTGAGATTTTTCTCTGGCTAACTACCTATCTATATACATAACGAGATTCACCTTTAATTTTTGTGGATTTTTGTGTCCCTTATCTGACAATTTGATCGTTGTGAAACTTGGAGAAGCCAGACAAAAAACATGTTCTTTTAACGAGACCCTGTCTTCCCTTTATTATCCTATGTAGGTACTGATATATATGCACTTGTACAACCAAGATAAGTACCTACCCTAAATTGTATACCAGTATGTATATAATGTATGTAGTATCAGTATGTACATAGGTAGTTAGTTAGTTTAACTTTTTTAACTTTTTTCCAAAATACAAAGTATGTACATATTCTGATATACCTGGATGATATGAACTTTTCTCATCTGTATCTGAATCAGTATCAGCTATCCATCCAACCATCAATTCAATTCATTCTCATTTCTTTCTCTGAGCACTAATAATCTGAGACATGCTCTCATAGTACGACCTTTTTGTAAATTATTTCAAATTTATGATCTAACTACCTACTACAATGGAGTCTAGGTATATATTATGTATAAGGCAGGAATAATGGTGTATAAATACTTGGATTATTTCTAATGATTATTAGGACCTACCTACCTACCTATAAGAATCCTAAATAATAAGAGTTAAAAGAAAGGAAAATTTCTCAAGGGGAAGCTAAAATGTTCTACATAGGTAGTTATAAAACAAACTAATAATTTAGATTAATCTTAAGCTAATAAGATTAAGTACCCTACCTTATATAAAGGTTTATCAAATAAACCAAAATCCATTTTGGTACCCTATTTACTGACATTTATCTATACCTACATTAAACTTATAATGTTCAAAGCAGCTTTGAATATACACACTGTATAATCTAAAGAAATAAAGTAGGGTACTATGTACCATACTCATAATATAATTGTTGGAACTATACCCTGCCTACTGATTTTTAAGCAAAAGTATTGTACACTAAAAAGGATATTATATAAATAGTATTTAGTGTATTTAGTATTTAGTAATCTAGTGTAGTATTTAGTACATCACCTTTGGTAGTAGTTAGTAGTTATGATAGAACTGATGTATTTAAAATTAGTAAATACCTTTACAATTTGTAGTAAAACATTTTTAATAACTAGAATTAGGTATACCTACATACCTACACCTACCCTTTATCTTTTTTCTAGAAATGGAAAAGCCGAGAATTCAAGTGGTCGAGAATATTAATATCAATTAAATTGAGTCGAATGAAACATTTTTCAACTTCTAACCTTCTTAAACCAGCATCAAATAAAATGATACCTATTTTACATGTTTATGGTACCTACATTTGATACATATCTGATTCCAGATTGAATGTCGAAATTCTGATTATTTATATTATATAGCGTTTACAGATCAAGTTTCAGAAATTTCAGAATTTTATTAGGTATGGTATTAGGTATCAGTTTATTACGCTGCACGCTGCTGTAATACTTGAGATTTAAAATCTCTTTTATGGGTAGGGAAAAAAGAAACCGATAGTCTTTCGGATCGGCTTTCGAATTTCAAAAAAATGTAAAAAAAAATTGATCTCAAAACAAGTAAGGCGTTTTTTCATGAACCGTTTGATTGGGGAAATTTATACAGGTAGGTGAATTTGATAGGGGTCATTTGCTTTGATAGATTTTGCCAAAATTCATTTGCCAGAATGCTGTTTACCTGGATGGACATTTGCCTAGATGCATTTTTGCCTGGATTATGATTTTGAGCAGATCAATGATTTACTCGAATTAGAACAAGAATCATATTACCTATTCATAATATTATAGGTATATGCTTATTTTTGTCTTTCAACGGTTAAAATTCTATTAAAATAAAATAATTACTAGACTAGTCAACACTTTTATCTTTAACCATCGGATTTTTTTAGAAAGTTAAATGAATAACCTAACCTAACCTATATGAATGAAATAGACAAAGAATTTTATGGAGATCACAAGACTGAAAACTTGATAAGATTAAAGTTAGGTCAAAAGTTATAGATCAATATTAACAAGAGATTTTTTAAATGGGAGAAAAATTATAAAAATTGAAATGAGTCTAAAATTTTCCAAAAGACGACTTGAGACAAGAGGTCAAGATTAAAAAATCTTTAGAAAACATAGCATGGAAATCTCAAATCTTGACGTTTCAAGTCTTTTGGAACAAGTTAGGCTCATTTCAATTTTTTACAATTTTCCACCATGTAAAATGTCTACAACAGTTCATTCCTGCTCATCAGCTCATCATATTATGATCAAAAAGTTTTCAGATTTGTGATATCCATAAAATTTTTTTATCGAGATCATCTCATTTGTTCAAATACATATCCGATGGACTATGCAATTTAGGCTTATACTTATATTATATAGCCTAAATATATTCGCGATATCTTATAGGATAACCCTAATAAATACATTTGGTTTAGGTTAGGTTGAATATAAAAAACCAAAATGAAAAAAATTACAGTAATTTAGCCCTAATATTAAAATTTTTCTAATAAACCAATTACCTAGGTATATCTAGTTTATATTTGTCTAACCTAAAGCAAATATAACTCTTAATGGGGTCCTAAAATCCTTGCGGGGCCCCGCGGGGGTCACTTTAGGGTGTCAATTTGGTGTTTGTGGTCAATTTCTGACCCCTTAGAATACATTTCGACAAAAATTCGGTTTTTTCGAAAATTTTCAAAGTCCAAAATAGTCCTATTTGGTAAAAGCTAACCTTGTTGTTGACAGTTCAAATTTATAAAATAAAATTGAAATTTTAGAAGCTCTATAATTTTCATAAAATATAAAATATAAAAATCACTTTGAGTTTAGAAAATATTAATTAGGGATAGCTAGGTAACTAATACTAATGAAAGGATCTATTAGGCTTTCAGGCTTTACTATGTTGATGAATGCCATTTAAATTTAAAGGCCAGAAAGCACATTATATTATAACTTATAACCCTAGGATATCTTTAGTTCTCACTCGAACTTATCTTGAACTTTAATGATTAGTTACTTAATTTACAATTAGTAATATGAGATTGGAATCTAAATAATATAGAAAATGAAATGCGATTTTCTACCTTTTCTGTACCCTACATCATAAATAATATTCTTCAATTGTACTGTGCATAGCACGGGATATTCTACTAGTATTTAAGAGCAGACATGAACTTGAGCGCAAATGCAAAAATGCAAGCAAACTACTAATAACTCTCTTTTTTGCAATCAATTTTTTTAGCATTTTATTACTCAACAGCTCCAACCAAGCAGCTGCAGTCGAGTCGAGTCGAGCGACGTCACCTCAACAATCAAAATTAACCGCACCACCAAGAGGGTCAAAGTCAAAAGATTAAAGGTCAAACTAGTAAGCCAAGATAGGGAAAATATTTTTTAAAAAGACGGTGGATATTGGGAATTCCAAGATAGCCAATCGACTCAGTTTTTTATGCTGGTTCCGAATCTGAAAACATTTCTCCGGGCACTCGTCCCGTTCCCGAGATACAGGTCAAAGGTCAAATTCCCAAATCTTAAAAATTCAATATCTCAGCTTCT